>APFE031633880.1:209934-265735 GCA_000404065.3 Pinus taeda
TTTTGAATACATACAACACATCATGATATTAAAATATTTTATTAAACTAAGTGGCAAGGAATGCTAGCTATGGATTCTTGTTAGAAATCAATTTAACATGAATCTTTATTTTCATATACATTTATATCCCAAAAAAACACAAACACTGGTAAAAAAATACAAACATAATTTTATATTAAAAACCACTCATACAAAAATACAAACATATTTTTATATTAAAAACCACTACTATTAGATGTTAAACATGAATTTAAACTAATATTTTATATTAGATGTTAAACATGAATTTACACTCATATTTTATATTAACTGATGTAGTGAAAAACACATTAATAACATTTACAATATAAATATATATATCCCCTTCACTCCTTCACTAACCATCCTTCAATATATGATAAATCCATATTCAAGCCAGAAAGCATGACCTTATTAAACTATTTTGTTATTCAACCAATTCATTAAATATAATGGAAAGATGTGTATGGGAGGGTTTCTTAAAGCTATTAGGTGGGAAGTTCTAAACACATTCACAGGAGCTGGCAAGAAATTTTTTATAACAATCCACAACATACTATACAGAGCCATCAATTAAGATGCATTCCTCCTTGAACGAAAAGTCGATACATGGTATAGTTAACAAATATCTTTGCATTGTAACTAGAGTAGGCCCTTTCCACATATCCAGAAGAGTTCAATCTCATCGTAATGAGACCATGGTTGACAATTTTCCGGATCCCATTGACCCCTCATCCTGATTTCTTTTTGGTTGATTCAATTTCTTAATTTCTCTGTTACCATGTTTGTTTGGTAACGGGAAATTCTCTTTGGAATGTACAGGTCGAATTTTTTTCTTGGTTCTCTTCTGCAACAATTTCTCAGTAACACAATCATTTGGTTGAAGGCGCATGCTCGATGATTGTTGGTTACTATGAAGCTCACAAAGCTCAGAAGCGTATTTGATGGAGTTGTTCTGGCTACATTTGTCAGACTTTTGAACTGCTTTGGATATTCTTGGGTTAATCCACGGCATATATTCGGTCTCAGTATTGTGTTTTTCATTCCCTTTATTCTCATTTGGGTGAGCTGCCTTCTCTCTGTTTGCAGATTGGTTGCTCATTTTTGCAGCACTAACAGAGGCATGGTGATGAGCCAAACTATCCAGATGGGTATCTACTCCTATTAGGCTCCTTCCTGAATTTGTAGATAGGAGTTCTCCTGTGTGTCTCCTGCTGGCACCCAGCCATCCAGTCTGTCTATGTTTCACTAGCTCAATTTCATTTCTGAGTTGAGCAGCCTGTAATTGCAACTCTGAGATCTTGATCTCAGACAAAAGTGCCTTTCCTTTCCAATCATGCACCTTTTTGCCATAGACAAGAACAACAAAATGTCATTAGTATCAAATGATTTTGGGTTACAATTGCACAAGGAGTGGGGTTAAGAGAATGTTATTGAGACACTAATCAATTGGTTCTCCAAGGTTTCACATGAGCTATGGCATCAGACAGTTTAAAATACAGTCATAGTAACTAGATGATGAATACCCAAAGAAACAAAAAAATGAATACCCAAAGAAAGAAAGAAATTATTAAAGAAGAGAAATCAGGAATATGCTTCACAATTTGGTTTTTTGGCTTTTAGGTTTTATTAAAGAAGAGAAATCCGGAATATCCTCCACAGTTTGGTTTTTGGTTTTTAACTCCAGGTTTTAAGTCCATAAGTCCATGCCAAGACCAGGACCAATCATCTGGACATAAAATTATTTTTCTACCACTAAAAGAAAAATCTTGAGATAAAACAATTTTGAGTAAAATAATTTGAAGAAGATATACCAGCATTTGCAAAGTTTCAACTTTCTCATCAGCATGAAGAGCGAGGTCTTTCCAAAACTCTCTTGATTTTCGCAGAACTACCATTTCTTCAATAACATGTTGTAATGTCTCTTGTACTTGAGACCACTGTTCTGTCTCTGCTTGGACTTGCTCAGTAATCATCCTCATGGTAGCCTTGCAACGTTCTGAGCAGAGCTTGTTCTCCTGAGATGCTCCCTGTTAACATTGTCCAACCAGGAAAACCAGTCAACACAAACTTGGAATTTACAAATTAACCAAAAAAGAAGAAGAAATATGATGAATAATACCATCTTTCTGATACAATCAACAATGCCCTGTTCTGCTCTTTCAGCTCCATCTGTTCTTCTAAAACTGCAACTTCCAGTGCTGCTGAGCATCGATCTATAATCCTTCAGTATCTTGGCTGGAACTTCTTTGCTCTCGTTCACACCCATTGAAAGAGAATCAATCTCTTCCTCAGCAGAGCCACCTGTTCACCAGGAAGCAATAGTTTCAGTTTCTCTGGTTGATATTGAATGAATATAGTCAAATACTATGCCATATATAAGGTACAATTAAGATTGGACACTAAGGCATACTGACAAGTTTCAACATTTTAGATCAGAGCCAAATGGGTCATGGTAGCTCTCATTGCTTATGTAGGGAGGACCAAATCAGTATCATTGATAATGTATGATCCACACACTGGCATAGCAAACATATTAGATAGGAAAACCACTGGCATAGCTAAATCTGAGAAATTCTTTGTATGAGTGAATTCCATCCAATAGAATCAAGAACATCAAGAACCAAGATTTTCCTGGATTCTTAAAGCCCTAATACATACAGTAGGGGACATATGCATTTTGGCAAAAACATAATGCCAAGGCATAACCTGATGCCAAACAACAATATTGAGCTAGTTATTCAGACCCTTTTGTGGCATACTAACATGTAATTACAGAAGAAACAAACTTGGAACATCATGCATGCCTTTTCCTATTCCACTTACAGCAACAAGTTGATTACCTTGATCAGCCAGAGAAGATTTTGTTCTTGATTAATGTCCTCTACAAGCCGTTGAACATCATTAAGACTTCCTTTCCAACAACCCCAAACAGAATTATCTTCCTTATCATGCTCCTGTAAATCATAAGCCATATTATCAGCATAACCAGTAGTAGTAAGTAACTGTAACTGTGACAGCGCATAAATAGCTAAGCTTTGCAAATGGGTTACATAAAACATTCAGGAAGAGGGAGCAAAATTGCAGAATGTATAACTGGCATCAAATTTTATTACATTACATGCAAAACTAGGTAAATAACAGAACCAGCAGCTACTGAACCAGAAACCCAAAAAACATCATATCGTTTATACTTGTCTTACCCATGGCTATTGACTTACTGTCGTTCTTTTTCCAGTGGATTGAGGGGCCGTTTCAAGCACAATGAACAGAAATATGCATCCAATTCATGTACAAAACAACAATAAGGGAAGACAAAATCTGTGCTACAAATTTATGATGGGTTGTCTTTATATGTGTGTTGTATCTGTGTCGAGTATTCGGCTGAGTTGGCACTTTTCGAATATCCATCGACTCTCACCAATGACGTCAGATCCCTCCTGTCTCATGTTGTCTCGTGTTATTAGTTAGTATAGATATCTAGATTAATATTTTTAGGTTCTAAGTTTAAATTTTCGGTTTTTGTTTTTTTAATTATTTTGGGTAGGTTCTTTTTGAGACATATTAAAATTATAAGTTTGATAGATAACCTTTGTATAATTAAAGTAATTTTGAAGTTTTTAATAAAAAAACTAATTTAAAAACATAAATCAAAATTTTACATCAATTTTTTCCGGTAAATTTCTAGACCAAAAATTTAAAAAATCACACTAAAAACAAATTAATTTTTTTTTTTTAATTTTACCTGCAATTAAATATTTAAACCCTTATCACGCCGTGGTTGGTGAGAAAACACATTTATTTTTCACAGCAAAGTTCCGAAGATCAAACATTACGGAATCTTTGGGGTCAACCATATTAAAGATAAACAATTAAATTCAAAATCTTCTAACAAATCAAATCCAAAAAAATATAATAATAACCAATTAACGAGGCTATTAATATTTACAATTATATCCATCTTGACCGTTGTCTATGGAGTTTTCTTTTACTTACCACGTAAGTTCGTATTGCAAATTCAAAATAATTAGTTTTATTTATATTTTTATATAAGAATTGGGAAAAAAAATAATGATACTAATGTGACGTATTGATATAATTTATGTTGTTATAATTTATTAATTTTAAGTAATATAAATTTTATATATAAATTAAAATTTAAAGTGTGTGACTTTTTATATATTTACCTATGTTTATTTATTTTAGGAAGAGGTGTTTTTTTAATATGTATTTTTATGTGATTTCATACCTTATACATTGTTGATATTATATTTTTCAATTATTACACGAATGTGATGGATCACTTTCGTAGTGTTTTTTTCACCTTAATCTAGAATAAAGACTTTAGTGGGATCTCTAGCACTTGTGTGGATTCCCTAGGTCCATATTCCCTTTAGTCATAGATCTCTAAATTGGCTTATTTTGATACCTCATAGCACCCATCTAGGGCATTTCATGATTTTATCAATTCAATTGTGCAAACCCCAATTAAGGTTCATAACACATAGATTGCCTTAATTTAGGTCCATGACCTCCCAAACCTCCTTGGGACATGTTAATTAAGGACTCATATTTCTATACTAACCATACCATGCATTCTATTAAGGTACTATAAGTATCAATCTACAAGCAATATAATTGAGGCTCATTTTAGGCCTCAAAATCCATGGTACCATTATACCAAACCCATGGTTCTTGGATCCCTTGGCCCCTTCTAACTCCTTGGCTCATTCACTACGGTTGTTCTTAACACAATAATGCAAAGAGGATTCTAGAGAAGTTTCACCAACATAAGGGTATTATCTTTTGTCTCTCTTTGTGTCTCTCCATTAGAAGGTGTTGTGCCATACAACAACCCCCCATTTCATATCATTACTATTCTAAAAATATAATGTGAAATGGGTCCCTTTTAATTTTTGTTTCAAATTGGTATCAATTTAGAGTTCTATTTCAAAAAAGGCTCGAATAAAAGGAAACATTATTAAAGGGCCAATCAAAAAACCCCAACATAAAATGATTTATCTTTATCATTGCGATAAAGCGATCGCAAGATCGCATATCGCAATGACAAAGAAAGCACAACTTAAAGGACAGCTTGGTTTTCGCCGACGCGAAATCGCTATCGGATATCGGCTAAAGCATAAAGTAACATAAGTAACAACCCTTGCTCCGATGCGATGCGAAATCGGCAATCGGCGATCAGCGATAACACATAAAGTACAAATAAGCTCCCCCTCTCCCGATGCGATGCGATATCGCTATCGGCGATAGCGATCGGCGACTCACCATGCCCTCATTCTAAACGACCCTCCTAGCTATTCCCGACGCGATGCGATATCGCTATCGGCGATCACGGATTCCAAACGAAACGAATGTAATAACTTAGCATTTCCCCGATGCCTGATTGCGAAAAGGGAAAAAAGCATAGTTTTCAAAGAAAAAGTCATAAATGGCAGTTTAATATGATTTATTCGTAATTAAGGCAATATCCTTTGAAAAGCCGTTCATCCGCGTTCAAACCGCCAAATCGCCCAAGGCATGCTTCAAATGAATCATTCGGCCATTAATCGAAGCGACTGGAATTAATGAGATTGACAGGCCATAACGACCATTTAATGAGAACAGCAGGCTTGCGATCTATCCTCGGATTTGATCCTAAGGCCACCTTAAGTTAATTGATCGCTATGAATACATCCAGATATATATACTTCATTCTGTTCAATTCATGTTATTGTTGCCTGTGTTACGCCTATCTTTCGCTCTGTGCAGGATTCTTCCATAGAGACAAAAGAAAGTGAGATGGGAAAGAAGTCCAAGAAGACCACAATGCCTACTGCTTCGGCAGCCGCGGGGCAAGCTGTTGTTGATCCGAGCGATAAGAACAAAGGGCTTATATCAGATACAACGTGCTTGGGACTTACCAGGACCACTTGGCAAGGGACGTATAATTTGATTGAAGCAGAAGAGCCGAAGGTGACCGAGGTAGAAATCTCATGCGATAATACCAATAAATCCGACGCCAATTTAAAAGACTTGGCCGACTCCTTTCTGCACAGAATAGCGGTCCAAGAGCAAATTCTCCCATACACGGATGTGGTAAGGTGGGCAATCCAAGAAATCCCAATTATCAACAAATTGTTTAGCACCACAGACGGGAGGATTTTCGGTTCTTTTCGAGCCGAAGATCTAAGGCTAATGTATCACCTACCGGCAGAAGAGAAAAAATATAATGCGGCGTTTTTGGAGAAATTTCAAGCAGAGAACGAGACTGAGTCTGAACCAATTCGAGGCTGGAGACAGAACCCAATGAAACACAAGCATGAAACCTCGGGTAAGTACTCAGTTGACTCCCTATGTTCTCCTTACTGCTATGCTGGAATTATGATGTGTAGATTATGGGGATTGCATGACTCTGCCAATTTTACCATAGAAATGGTCCCCTTAATGGAGGCGGAATGTAGTGGAGAAATTATGGATTGGGCGGTTATACTATCAGACAAGTTAGCCAAAGCCATTCTCGATTTCAGGTCTGACTTCCGCGTCACAGAGAGGGTTATTCTGCCATTCTATTACAATGCCTATGTGATGGATGTGTTGTGTTTTAATTCTGAATTTCCTGTACTGGGATGGAGGTGGACATCGCAAGACCCCACACCCATTCATATATATTATCAAAAATTGTGGAAAACTAATTATAAGCACCACCTTTATCAAATCTACAACGGTTTTATGTTGCCAATTCATTATTCTATTTTTGATAAGCCTGCCCAGAAGTTTTGTGAGCAAGCAGGGATAGATTTGACCACAATAGCAAGTTGGTTTGGGGAGGAGAAATTCACCTACATCAGAGTTTTTGGCAGTCAGGCCAGGCCACATGTGCTACCACTTTACATCCCCGATAAGTTACTTGCCGGGGAAGTAGCTTATCAAATCAGTGTTGATGGGGTTACTCAGACCCTCAAAAGAGCGAAAAAACATGTTTGGCCTTCTTTTCCTTTACGAATTGGAATTTATACCCTGCATGATATCAAACATGCGGAGAAGGAAGCTGGGCAAATGAATTTTCTTACTCTGGCTACTCTACCAAGAAGGCAGTATGATCCGAGGAAGATCGCTTACAATGCGCTCGACTAAGCCACATTGGCCAAGGTCGAGCACAAAGAAGACAGATTCGAGGATTTGTTTGCATCGGCCGAATCGCTATATCAAGTTAAGTCGCTTGCCAGAAATGTGTATAACGATGAAGGGCTAGTCGAATTTAACAGAATCAGAGAACAGAGGTTGCAAACTCTGCCTCTAGACCTGTTAGCGACTGTCCCAACAACAACAAGATCAAGCGAGCCTGAGCAGCAAAGTAATACACCTCCTTCTACTACATCAAAGCAGCAGGAGGAACAACATAGCCAGAGGTAGGAAGTAACCCAGGAAAATGTGCAGCGACAAGAAGAAACCCAGGCAAAAGCCCAAGAAGAGAGCACCTCTAAAAATAATAATGATATACTAGTTGATCCGAATTTGCTACAGCAATGGCAGCAATTCAATACAATCATCAGCAACCTAGAGTGCTCGAAAGATGATGAGGTTTCTAAAGAAGGCGACACGCAAGAAGCGACATCGAAACCGGTTTCGGGCGAAACCAGCGGCCTACCCAAATCAAAAGAAGCAGAGATAATTCCTAAAGATCCATCGGGCGAAATCATTTTGCAAATTGAAGAGATTCCTCTTTGGATGTATTTTATAGCCCTAAGCATAAAGTTGTTGTAAAGCGACAGAGGGAAAGGAGAAGAGCTGATCAACCTTCCCTATTCCCTGAATCAACAGTGATGGGCAATGTTGTGTGGAAAGAGGAATTCGACCCCTCCGATGATTTAACCAAGCTATCACAATTCGCTGGAGCATATTCGGCAGCGACAATTGATAAAGCATCGGAGGTGAGCAATTTATTAAAAGCCAAGGATCAAGACATCTCTTCGCTACAGGCGAAATTATCGGAAGTTCAGCAGAAGGCAGAGCAGGCGGAGCAAGAATTGCTAGTGCAGCAACAGAACAATAATCAGCTGACTAAGCAATTACAAGAGGAAAAGCAAAGGATTGATCAAGGCGCAATCCAAAGACAAAGGGAGCTATCAGCGGCATTGGAGCAATTGAGAATATCGACTGAGGGAACAATGAAAGTAAAAGATGAGCAAATCGCTCAATTGACCACTCAAATTGAGCAAATGAAAAAGCTCCCTCAGATAGATGAATTCAAAGCAGAAGCGCTTCAGTTAAATAAGGCATTGATTAATCAAGTTAAGCTATTATGTCAGCAGATTACACAAGCAGAACCATTGTGCGAGTTGGTAGCATCCATATGCGAAAAGGTAGACAAAGCAAGAACCGATTTGGATCAGGCTGAAGAAACACTGACAAACTTTATAGAATGGCAGGATTCCGATATAGGCTGGTCGGCTAATCTACCTAGAATTCTGGAATCGCACAAAGAAATATTATTCACAGAATGGCAATCGTAACTAATGAAGGCACAAAGAGCAATTTCCAGATGCAAAACAACCACTGGAAATTTGATTGAATTAGTAAATAATACGCTTTATTTATCTAATATGATTTCCCAATGTACTCCAGGTCAATTAACAACGACAAATATGTTGGAGCACTCTTGCTACCCGGAGCTGGAGAAAAATGGAATGCTTATTGGTTCTTCTTAATCAAGCCATACAGCCAAAGAGCCGCCTTGAAATGCCTAACGGATGCTGTCGGGTATATCATACCCGACATTCAGGATGCCACCTTCGCCGCCCAATTCAGTTTGCGCCTCAACAGACCGCCAGAAGTGGAGCCGATGCTTGCGATAAGCCAGCTCAGGTTTAAGGGCAAACAACCTGAGTCATGACTCACATCACCGACTGCCAGACCGCCTCTGAGAAATAGATCGCATTTACTGATACCAATTTAGTAGGATTTTGTTTCATAGATTTTTTTAGCTTAGTAGTATTTATAGACCCTTTCATGCATTTAGAAAGGGTTGTAAAAGTTTTGTATATGACTTAAACCTTGAAGTTGCACTATTGTACTTCAGAGATATTTTTTTTATGAAACTCGACCAATTATTCTGAATTTAATGAGGAAGGCTTTTATGAAAATGTGCACTATTATCATTGTTTGAAAGCATTTCTGTGTTGAAGAAGGAATTTCGAATAGCGATTGATATTTCGGATTGATCTGCAGCTCACATGGTACTATTATCTGCGTTTGTACTCATTTTTGTTATATGAATTGTTGTTTAAATCGCTCTTGCTATTATCGCTTATATATATATATATATGTGTGTGTGTGTGCTTTTCGCAGCATCCTTTATGCATTCCACTATTGGTTGTTTATCGCATGCTTCCCTTTCAATCGTATATATGTATCGATGATATAAACAGTGAATGCAGTAATTTATATTTATCGCTTCATTGTGACTATTCATATGAGGTAATCTTTTAATGATTGAATATCTTTTATTTATTTTACAGAGTCATCTACATGCATGTTAGATAGATAAAGATTATTTAACGTTGCATTCCAAATGAATAAGTTTTTCCCGGGATTAGTATTAGTTTCTCTATTTTTGTCAATAGAATAAGCTAGAAGCCTATCACTTAAGCAAACTATTCATCACCCATCCATCCCTTTTATTTTATTACCGGGAAACTGGTCCCGTTATCTCCAGTCGGAGACACCATCCCAAACGGAAAAGGAGTTGTACTAAGGTCCGGACCAGGTGGTTATCCCCCAATGTTGTTGCAGCGATTTTCGAGGCCTCAACAGGCCCCCACACCAAGCTAAGTACACTTCTTGGTTCAATTTTCATAGTTTTCATAGACTAGTTTTTGTTTCAAATGTATTTAGATGTGTGATGATTACTGAATGAATAATGGTTTAATTCTAATCTACATATGAAGGGACACAAAGGAATTTAAGTTAAATTACCCTTCTATTTGATCTTGAACTAAAACTGAATTTCATTCTCCATTTCTCATCTGAAGTTATTTCTGCATTTCTGATTTTAAGCAATGGTGATTGTGATATAGTAGGATTGTGAAGAAGGACAATTTGGACCTCCTTATTTAGGAGCCTCTTCTTTTACATCTTCTACATCATAATCCATTATTAATTAGTGCTCTTAGATTTATCTTCATGAAAGTAGTATTCTAGGGAAGGACAACCTAGTTCTCCTAAGTTAGGAGCCTCTTCCCTCATATATTACATAAATGAATTAGAAATTGTTAAAATAGGTTTATATTTGTAATATGTACTTCGTTAAATCTTCAAATTTTATCTTCTAAAATTGATTATATCTGATGTCCATATACAGTGGATTTGCCTCCAAGTTTTACAAACATGGATTGATAATTAAATACTTATGTTAATTTAGTCAATAAATTAGACCAACACCAGACCCATAAGCATACTATATTTGAGGACCATACTACATTTGAGAACTTGCCTGATGATAACAAGTAACTCCCAATAATGGCGTTTGGAGCTATTGAGAGCTAGTAGGAATATATGGTTGTTGGTAAGAAGGTTGAGTCAAGGGGACTTGGAAACCTTGTAAATGGTTCCCCATGATGTTGCCTAATATAGGTGGAACTGGTGTTACACCTGGGTTAGAAACAACACCAGTGGGTTGACTTTCCCCCGATGTGGGAGGAGGGGGTGCATAGTTTCCACTATAAGTAGGAGGTACGTAGGGTAGAGGTAATTTCCCCTCTAGACAGTGGAATAAATGAACTTGTAGGTTGTTGACTCATATTGGGGACCACAGCTACTGTGGCTACAGTAGGAGGAGCAGAAACATTAAGAGGAACATGTGTTTCACCTATCATCATTGTAGGTTGGGTATGGGTCTGTGTAGTTACTAATATGTTTGGAACAAACGTGCTCGTAGTAGGAGTGACACTAGATAACCAAATAGGATTATGAAACAGTGAAGTTGCACTAGAATCGTTAGAAAAAGCATCACCAAGAGAGTTATAACCCAGCGGGACCTTAAATGGTAGAGAGTGGAAACATAAGGGAAGTTTTAAGGAGGAAGAAGTAATATAGGATCAACCTTCGTACTTGGAATATGAGTTCCAGAACTTTCCACATAAACATCCTAGGGTGCTGACCCTAGTTGGGAATAGTTCTCGGTTTGGAACCTGAGTCATTCTGGGAGAAGGGATCAAAGGTACGTTAGGAGTACCAAAAGGACTATATGGATGTGGAAGTGATAAGTACACAAGATCTGATTCAAAGAGTGGATTAGGAGGAAAAATCAAGAAGTCCAAAGTAGGTTAAGGATTAGCCAAAGGAGAGCCTTGGGATGAGCCTACTGACTCTGGCAGTGGTCAAGAAGCAAGGGTTTGGATACTTAGGATGGGACCAAGTTCAAAACCTTGGTTTTCAACGGACTCAGGCTTAATAGTATCAAAACCTAAAATTCTAGGTGAATCAGATTTCACCCTCGAGATACATTGCTGGCAAATAATGACAACTCCTACATTTAATGCTATCAAAACACATCTCTAGCCTAGAAATCTAAATGTTTTCATTAATGGAAAATGCTCCTTAGGTTAATTGAGGTAAATTTTAAGTTTATCTGCAATTAATTTTTGGTTTTAAGACTTAAAGATCGATGCCACCTGAACACACCTATGATGCAACTAGTATGAAAAAATGATTCTTTTCAATTCAATGAAAGCTATCTAGCATAGGGAAGAGGTTCAAGCACTGATACAACAATCAAGTATGTAGAAAACAAATCTTCCTAACTAGACCTTTCACTTTCATTATTCCAATGCACCCAACAAAAGTAAACTGAGATTCGATTCACTAACATGTAACTACATGAATTGTTCACTTTTCTTTTTCAATGCACTCATAAAAAGTAAAATCAAAATCAATTCAAATCCACCTACATGATTTTTTTTACTTTTTCTTTTCAATGAATGAGAATGCACTTCTTTTCAACTTTCAAAACTAAGCAATGTAATATATGCTCAATTATGAACCCAAAAATGACTTTTCAATGCAATTTGACCTAATACAATTTGAAAAGTAAAATTTGAGATGAAAGCTAAGAAAATGCAAATGTCATTTCTTTTATGATTTCCAAAAGAAATAATAATGCTTTAATCAACAACAAATCAATATTCTTTCCACACACACAAGCAAAAAACAATAAATCCATTTGACTTAAAGACCTAAAGACTCAACTAGAATTCACTTCCACTAATTCAAACAATGGGATGGAATTTTTTAAATCACCAAGAAATCAACCAAAATACTGACAAATACAAATCAAACAGTGTAGGAGGATACTTTAGAGATCAAGTCACACTAGACCTTTCTGGGAGAAACCCTAAAAATTCTCAATTTTTAAGCATTAGTGTGACTATAATAGTTAAAACTCATTCTGACATGGCTTTCAGCGCTACTGTAATTAAAAAAATGGCACTAGCAGTGCGACTGTTCTTGGATAAAAATGCATTGGGTGAGAGAGACTTGGAAAAATAAAATTAGTTTCAAAGAGAGATCCAAGCTTGACACTCTAAACAACAAACTACTTAGAATGCAGAACCATAATGAATCTAAATTGCAGATCACTAGGAGGTTGGCAAAACTAATAGAAAAGACCAAACATAAAAAGGATGTTTGAAGGGATATAAGACCCCTAGTGGAGTTTCCATTATTTTTTGTAGGCAATCCTTTCCGTGGACTAAAACAATCCCTCTAGTCCTATGGGAGGATCTAGTAACAAACTAGACAAATATGTGAAAAATTTCCTAGTTTATATCCAAAAATATAAAGGAGGATAGATGACCTACCTCACTCTAATTCTAACACTTGTTGATGTCATCTTCTATCTTCTCACTTCCAAGTTCAATTTTGTTTACGTAATTGTGGATGAATAGCTAAAAGGAAGATCAAACAAAGGCGAAAAAAGTATACAACTATGTGAAAGATCAAGGAGTATTGCACTAAATGAGTAATGATTTACACACTTATGGAAAGAAAACACATAATGTATTATTAATATAAAGTAAGGGAAGCATACAACTGATTAAGCCTTGATGTTGGAAGCTTCCTTTGGATGAGTTTCCAAGTCCTAGCCAATATCTTCAAGCACTCCTTTCTCCATAGAAAAATGGGCAGTATTTAGGGATAATTTCAACATAGGAAGGAAACCAAGAAATAGCCCACTAGTTGTGGATAGTATGGATCTCATTTATAGGGAAGGAGAGGGAGTTAAGTATCCATAAAAGGAGGGAGAGGTTCCTAAACTCAAGGGAAATATCCGTGAAAGTAGGATCAAGGACCAAGAATGGGAGATCTTGCTCTAATCCTTATTCACATGTAACCAGCTTGCCATTCTCGAGAATGGGAATATGTGTTGGCAATGTGTTGTGGCCACCAACAACCACCCTCCTTCTTTAGTATTATCAATAACATAAAACAAGTGGGGACCCTTAGTAAAAAATTCAAAAAAAAATTGTATTATACTCCTTAAAAATATATCGCATCGCGAGAAGAGAGTAGAACATTTCTTTATGAGCACAATAAAAACTACAAAAAAGCGACGCGAAATTCATCGCATCGCATACATTAAGAAGTGCCCATAAATGAAGATCTTAAGAAATCTCCGATGGCCGATATACGACATCGCATGTCGCAACATCGCATTTCGCAACATCGCATAAACAACAGACAATGATTTAACACGTTCTGCGATCTTGTGATAAACGCGATGCTACGATGCTGCGATGCTACAATCTGCAATCTACGATATCACAATCTTGACAAAATGCGATAACGCGATAATGTAATGCAAGTTGCAGAAATCGCCCATCGCAAATTTTCCTCGGCTCAGCATTCAAGAAAAGTTGTCAGTAAACCAAAAAATTGGATGCGCACCTTAAAGAAAATTAATGAATGTATGCCAAAGTGTTAATGAAGGACAGTTTTGTGTTTGTCGAAGAGTCAGTTCACAAAGGGTGGCATTATTTTATACATTTGTAGAGCTTAGAGCTTTCACGTCAATATTTATTGTCATTACTCTTTTCCTTTGCGTGAACTGCAGGAATGAAAAACAGGAAACATCTAAAGAAACAAGGAAAGCGTCAACGCTCGGAGATAGAGAAGAGATGCCCTCATAAATGGATACCGCATGCAACGGAACCGCAGATTCTAGAGCATTTCTGAATAGATGCTGACATCAATAGCCGACTCAACACTCAGGGTCAAAATCTCACAAAAGCAGCATGTTTACAAAAAATCCTGAAGCTTATACCCGGTAAAGGAAAGGCACTAAAGGTGAAAAACGCATCAGAAAGGCCCGGATCAATGAATGGAGGCAATTTTTGATGCGCTAAGAAAATTCTTTAAAAAGCAAGGTCCCTAACTTGCTTAGTCATTCGCAAGTCCGGAAATCAAGATAGCAAAGGCAGAAGCAATTTGAGGGAAATTTTGGTCATTACCAAGTATATACCCAGTTAATTCACCTAGCCAAAGGATGATTCCCAAAAAATATCTTCTAGTTTACTAAAAAATGGTGCCAGCGCTTTCCATTTCTATTTGCTTAACTCAAACGAAAGCGAAAAGCAACCAGTTGACTCTTCCCAGGCAAATGTTGAATGCTTGCAACATTAAGGAGCAAAAGCAGAAAGAGTTAGGAAATAGATTCGATTTTTTAGAAATAAGTTTGCTTAGAAAAAGGGCGGTCATTTAAACCGTATCCTAAATTTATGTAATTAAGTTATTTAGTTAGCAGTATTTAAACCCTTCTCATGCATTTAGAGAAGGGTCCAGAATTTGTTAAAAAACTTGTCCTCAGAACATGCACTTTTGCACCCTCATAGGAGGTTTTGATGAATGAACGGATCAAGATTTATTGATGTTTGCATTTGGTATCTGCTACTGATGTTGCACTTATGTACTCTTAGTAGATATTAGAACAAGGAGAGATAAATCATTGTTGCTTGAAGCTTATGAGTAGGACCAGTCATAAAATGGTACTTTTATCTCTTGACCATTTCTGCTTATATTCTTTAAAGAAATATATACAGTTTTTAGTTGTTTTATATGTTATTACATGAATTTTGTGTTACCATTTGGCACTTTTTACGGTGGAGCCATTTATCTATGTCTAATGTGTGAATAACTTATTATGCGATATGCTGTTCCCAATTGTTTTGCCTAACTTTTTATGCAAAGTGGTTCATCTTAATTGATTTCCATTCTTATAATCGATGAATGATCTTTATTACCAGTTATTATTTGAAATCTCTTTAGATCGCATAATAGAAGAATTACATCCCGAGTTAGCATAGATTAGATGTGTTGTTTTCATTAGATTACAATAGCATAGAGTTAGATTAAAGTAGTTTAGATAGGAACTTTTAGATCTGCAACATCTAATTCTGCACACACACACACACACCCTTATATTGGGAAACTGGTCCCATTATCCCCAGTTGGACCCGCTATACCAAACGGATAAGGAGCTGCCAACCAAGGTCCAGACCGGGCGGGTATCCCCCTTGTTGTCGACCCAATTTTCGGGGCTTCAACATATTTGGCACTAGAAGGAGGGCCCGAACTATGAATGGCACCTAAATAAAAATCTAAATACCATTCTGAGAGTAAATCGCCCTCATCATCTCCCCCGACTTACCCAGTACGTTTAAATCCAGAGTCAGAAGTCGCTCGAGTATCAACCGCTGCTACACACCATAATATTTCAGACCAATCTACCATTGAACCTCCTGAAGTTGAATCTCTGATTCACAAACTTCAGGGATTTTTCATTTCTCCTCAGAGGTATGATAAATCTCAAAGTAGTGTGACTTCGCAGTACAATCCTGCTCAACCCCTAACCATGTTAAAGAGTGAAAAATTTGGCATTCAACCAACTGAGTTGCCTCTTCCCACCAGGAAAAGAGTGAGGAAATTACCGCAAGAGTCTGACAGTGAGACTCTTTCGTCTACATCATCCATTTCAACTACCCCACCGCAAAGTCAACCACCCACACCTCCATTCCAAATCATCATCCATCTGTCTACCGGAACTCCCACAACTCCTGTTCAATCATATACGATCATACTATCCTCATCTTCCCATCCACAGGGATCATCTTCTGCACTTTCCTCTACTAGCAGCTCAACGATGGCCCAGTCTCCATGGAACAACCCTGGAGCAGTTTTAATGCCTGCGCCCTTGAGTCAAATACCGACACATCCTGAGAAATGGCTGCCCAAATTCAATCTAGAAGCAAGCATGCTAGCAGAATAACACATAAACAATTTCATGCTTTCTATCAATCTCAACGGAGTTACTAATGAAGACGTTGTTGTTCGGATTTTTCCCTATACACTGCAAGGGACAGTTGGGTCATGGTACTTTTCACTACCCTCCGGGTCTATCACAAGTTGGGATATCTTCCAGAATCAATTCCTTACCAAGTTTGGTGATGACAGATCAACGGCAACGTTAATCAATGACCTATCCAATCTTAAAGCTGAAGCTAAAAATCCTATCAAAGATTTCAATTTACAGTTCAATAAAATTCTCAACAAAATTCCCACTGCTTCCCAACCCAGCAAAGAAGTGCGATGTGAATGGTATATTATTGCTTTACCATCAAACACAACAATCTTCGTGGATAGAGCAAATAAAACAACCTTAGTTGAAAACATGACAGAGGCGATAGCAGCAGAGAGACGCGTAATAGCCATGGAAAAGAGATCCGTGATAGAGGAACACAAATCTAAAAAAGTCACCTTCAAAGAAGACTCCAAAAAGAAACAAGCAAAAGACCCTTTCAATTTGGAAGGATTGTAGAAAGTTTTAAAGACCATCTCTAATGAGATGGTTGACATAAAAAAAAACTAGCAGAAACTTCTTCAAAAAAGCCCTACAGAGCTTTTAAAATAGGTCCTTCAACGGATGCAAAACCACCCAATGCCATTTCAAATGCTGAATCCGAGGAAGAGGAAGAAGAAGAAAGTGCCACTGAAGGGCAGACTGATGACGAAGAAGTTGTGGAATTACAAGGAATGTGGGATTTCATCCTCCCACAAGAAGAAGATCAAGAAGTATTTCCAGTTAGCACACGAAGCAAAAATCAGCTTGATCCTCCCCAAACTACCTCTAAGCAGAAGAGCGCAAATCCTGCAACAAAAGATAAAGTTGCAACAAAGAAAACGACCACTAAAGCAACTCAATCTAGCCTAGTCCAAGCAGATCAAACAACTCCATCAAAAAAATTGACAATGTCGGATAAAATGGAGTACAATATTATTGATGACATGAAAAAGACTAGGGCTAATATTACCCTTTACAAATTGAGCAAATTGAAACATCAACAGAAGGTAATAATGAAAGAATTACACGTCGTGCCTATTGCATCTTTTCCTACTAATGTACTCTCTCAAGCTTCCCACAACATGGGAGGACCTCCAACTACCACGATCAATAAGATTGATCCAAACAACATCACCTTGATTGGAGGAAGATCAAGATCTCACACTCCCCCGTTTCTTCTCACTTATGAAATTTTCAACAAAAATGTGCACAATTGTTTGGTAGATTCCAGTGATTCATTGAATATTTTACCCAGATCAATATGTGCCAAGTTAAATGTTCAACCACAAAAATATATAGTGCGCATAGTTCAACTTGATCGATCTTAAGTCGAAGTGATTGGTGAACTTAATCAAGTAACCATAAGATTGTCATCCAACCCGGAGATATGTCAATTTATTGACATTCTAGTGGCTGATATCCCAGAATTCTATGGCCTAATTCTTAGCAGAGATTGGTTCGAAAAACTCCATGGATACTTCGCAACCGATTGGTCACACATGTGGTTACCCTACAACGGTAAACCAAATCAAATAAAGGTTGAACGAGAGTTACACCAGAAGTACATAGTAACGGAATTAGAGGGAGAAAATGAAACAGTAGCGTATAACAACAGTATCATAGGCAATTACTAAGTAGATTCTTTTCTTGGCAATTTCAATGCTCACACATCACCCTACTTAGAAAATTCAGTTTTGTCCCAAGTCGAAATTTTTTCCCAAACTGATAGTTCAAAGTGTGTTAATTTTTTAGATAAACCTATAAATACATCTTTGTTTTGGAAATTATATTTTGATGGCTCTAAATCTAAGGAAGGAGCAGGAGCAGGATGTGTTCTTATTAGTCCAGAAGGAAATAAGACCATGCTTACGTGCAGACTCGAATTCGATTGCACAAACAATACAGCAAAATGCGAGGCCTTGGTGCAAGGCCTGTACAAAGCAATCGGGTTGAACGTCAAGTATCTTCAAGTCTTCGGAGACTCTGAGATTGTCGTCAAATAGGTACGTAACACTATACATTGCTTATCAGGTCATTTAAAACACTATCAATCTTTAGTACAAGATATGACTGAGCATTTCATATCATTTAATATTTCTTCAATCCCGAGACTCCAAAACGCAAGCGCAAACCTTTTGGCTAACGTAGCCTCTAAGCTTATTCCCTCTGAAGATTTTAGTCCAGATAGATTCTCAATAGAATTAATCTTTAGACCGTCCACCCCTGACAACATTAAAAATTGGAGAGTATTCAATGATGATCCTGTTATCATGAATTTCCTCACTTCTGAAGGATCCTACTCCAATCAAATAATTGACGAAGACCATCACGATTGACAAATACAACAAAATAGCATTGATAATGCTATACCTAAATCAGTGGTTAAGTTAGAAGACTTATACGATTTGAAAAATAGGTTTAAAATGTCTACCAATTCAAAGCTCTACATTCCAACTCTGAACTACGAATTAGTAAACCTAGGAACCGATGATAAACCACAAAACGTTAACCTAGGCCTTGGCCTAGTCCCTAAAGAAAAACTAGCGTATATTCGTCTTTTGAGACAATATAAAAATGTTTTTGCCTGGAATTATGATGAACTAAAGACATACGACACTTCTATCATTCAGCATACTATTCCTATGATCAATAACGAAAAACCTATCCAACAGAAACTGAGAAAGATCCACCCCAATTTAGAAAATCAGATAAAACTGAGCTAAATAAGTTATTAAAAGCCAGAATAATTTTCCCCGTCAGACATTCCCAATGGCTCTCCAATATGGTACTCATTAGAAAGAAAAACAAAGATATTAGAATCTGTATCGATTTTCGGAATCTTAACAAAGCCTATCAAAAAGACAATTTTCCTCTTCCACCTATGGAACAAATACTATAGGTAGTAGCAGGCTCAGAACTGATGACTTTCTTGGATGGATTTTCAGGATATAATCAAGTGTTGGTACGTCCCGATGATCAGTTGAAAACCACATTTAGAACTAAATGGGGCACATACGCATATCGAAAGATGCCATTTGGTTTGATTAATGCTGGCGCTACATTTCAGAGAGCCATGGACATCGCATTCAAGGGTTTAGTCAATAAGTCTGTAGTAATTTATTTGGATGATATAACAATGTACTCCAAGAAGCGAAGCGACCATCTCAAAGAATTAAAACAAATCTTTCAACGATGTTTAAGGTATGGAATTTCACTTAACCCAAATAAATCTTTTTTCGCATTAAGTGAAGGAAAACTTCCAGGATTCATAGTGTCAAAATCCAGTATTCACATTGATCCTGACATAATCAAAGAAATTTCTAAAATATCCCTACCTCATAATAAAAAGGCCATGCAATCTTTCCTTGGTCAAATCAATTTTGTAAAGAGATTTGTCCCAGATTTTTCACAAATTGTGTCTCCTTTGCAAAACATGATTAAAAAGAATTCAAATTTTAAATGGGGTCAAGATGAACATGAAGCATTCAACCTGACCAAACAAGCTATTATTAATGCTCCATCTTTAGCAACCCCGAAGTTTTCAGAATATTTTATTTTATACACATTTGCCTCAGAGAAATCATATGCCGCGATTCTAACTCAAGCAAACCAAGAAAAAGCAGAAGCCCCAATTGCGTTTTTTAGCTTAAATTTACAAGGTGTTGAACTCAATTATTCAGACGTGGAGAAACAGGCCTATGTCGTTTTCAAAGAAATCAAATATTTCAGACATGTCTTACTTAAAACCCATACTAAGATCATAGTACCGTTTCCAGCGGTAAGAAATCTTCTAGTACAGAAGAATGTGGGTGAGAAAAGGGCCAATTGGATCACTGATTTACAGGAATATGACCTTGAAATCAAACCAACAAGCATTGTAAGAGGTCAAGGCTTCTACAAAATGTTGGCTGGAGCATGGCAAATTTCTGAAATTTCATCTGAAGAGCTACAAATGTGTGAGGTAAGCCTAAACAATGCAGAACCATTGTATGCTGACATCATTTATTATCTTAAGAATGGGTATGCTCCATCACACCTAGATCACACTGAGAAAAGAGCTCTGAGATTGAAAGCTAAACAATATCAGCTCATAAATGATATTCTTTTTAGAAAGAATTATGATTCTGTTCTTCTTAGATGTCTGGAAAAAACTGAAGCTGAAAAAGTTTTGCGGGAACTCCACGACGGACCAGCAGGTAGACACTATGCTGGAGACGCTACTGCACATAAAAAATCTTACGTGCAGGATATTACTGGCCTACGCTGTTCAAAGACTCACACAGTTACGTGAGGAAATTTCAAGTCTACCAAACTACTGCTGGAAGACAAAAGAAACCATCCCTGCCACTACATCCGGTAAACATCGAGCAACCATTCACTCAGTGGGGCTTGGACATAATAGGTGAGATTGTTCCTCACTCTTCTAAGCAGCATAGATACATCCTCACGGAAACAATTATTTTACTAAATGGGTAGAAGAAGTTCCTCTCAAGACAGCCAATTCTGAAAATATTATTGAATTCATAGATCAATTTATAATCACTAGGTTTGGATTGCCATCGGCTTTAATGTTTGATAATGCATCATACTTTTCTGGAATGCAATGACTAAATTTGCACTTAAAAGAGGGTTCAAACTAAAATATTCGGCCAATTACTATCCGCAAGGTAATGGGTTAGCTGAGTCGATAAATAAAAACCTAATCAGGATTATTAAAAGAACAGTTGACCAGAACCAGAAGAATTAGCATAAATCTTTGGTAAATGCTTTATGGGCAGATAGAATAACGAAAAAAGCTTCGATCGGCACTTCTCCCTTTAATTTATTTTATGGGAAAGAAGTGGTTCTTCCAACTCACTTAGTCATTCCCTCCTTGTATTTAATACAATACATTGATGAAGTACCTACTTCCTCCATACAACTAAGACAAATGGAAATAATTAAATTAGAAGAACAACGAGAACAAGCTAAGAGAACCCATGCTCATCATCAAGCGCTAATAAAATCCTCTTTTTATTCAAGCATAATGACCAGAAAAAATTTTCAAATGGGAGATTTAGTTTTAAAATGGGACAAGGCACATGAAGAAAAAGGCAAACATACGAAATTTCAAAAGATGTGGCTTGGTCCTTTTCAGATTGTTGAAGTCATAGGTCCATCAACCGTTTGTCTTACAGAGAGCAGGTAAGGGATCATTTGCCTGTTAATGGACAAATCCTTAAAATATATTTTCCATAGAAGATTATTCTTCTATTTTGTAGAATAGTTTTTCTTTTCTTTTTTCTAAATAAAAACAGCTGTAAATGGTTACTATAGGTATTCACGGAAAAGACACCAATTCTCTTTAAGATTTTGAGATTTCCGCTTGTATAAATGGAAAAATATTTTTTAGAATCTGATATTTATTATTGACAGATACAGTTAAAAACTTTAGCCTAGATATGATACTAGTTTCAACTTCAAAAAATTTGACGAAAGCAACCTTTAGCAAAGAAATTGTTTTATATCAACACAATGAAAGGTATCAATAACAAAATAAAGATTCTCTGTAAAACAACTGTTTTCAAACTCTATTATTGTCGTCCAGAGATTTCTTAAGGAAAACAATGACTTCCTCCCTGATTAAAGAAAAATCGCAGCATTCAGAGGAACAATCCAAGAAACACTATATCTTAAAGTATAAGAGGTCTCATCACGAGCCGGCTTATCATGATCACAGATATTATAACTTGCTGACTTTGCCAATACTGTCCATCAAAACAGGGAAATGACTCAAGATTGTTAAAATCAAAAGACAAGGGGTCTCATCACGAGCCATCTTGTTCAACAAGAGTGTAAATCAAGTGAATGACTGTGTCATAATTTGGCTACCAAACCAAGACATTGTTCTTTAAGAATAAAAAAGAAAATCGAAGAAAAAGTTTCAATGTGGGTTTTTCTTTGAAAGTTGTAGATCACCTTAACCAGGATAAAGGATCATTGTGGGTAACAGGTAACCCTGTCGAGGCTATGGACGCCTGCTGGCAGCAGAGGCTCTACCTACGACAAACGAGCATATTTTAAAAACTAGCACACAGAGAAAACTTTATTTTATCTTTACAAGACCAAGTAATGGCTGATGTAAATGCAAGGACAAGCCTGAGGAAGAAAAAAAAATAGCATAAAAAGAGGTTGAAACAAAATGTCATTGATAGGATAAATCATAATGTACTCCATCTGTCCATAACAAAATTTAGATTTATGAAAAAATTTTTGTTTTGGAAGTTAAGATTCAATAAGAAAAGCAGAGATAACTCGTTCTTCCAAGTGAATCGCCATTGTTGTGGCCACCAACAACCCCCCTCCTTTAGTATTAGAAATAACATAAAACAAGTGGGGACCCTTAGTAAAAAATTCAAAAAAAAATTGTATTATACTCCTTAAAAATATATCGCATCGCGAGGAGTAGAACATTTCTTTATGAGCACAATAAAAACTACGAAAAAGCGACATGAAATTCATCGCATCGCATACATTAAGAAGCGCCCATAAATGAAGATCTTAATAAATATCCGATGGCCGATATACGACATCGCATGTCGCAACATCACATAAACAGCACACAATGATTTAACACGATCTGCGATCTTGCAATAAACGCGATGCTACGATGCTACAATCTGCGATCTGCGATATGCGATATAACAATCTTGACAAAATGTGATAACGCGATAACGTAATGCAAGTTGCAGAAATCGCCCATCAAAAATTTTCCTCGGCTCAGAATTCAAGAAAAGCTGTCAGTAAACCAAAAAATTGGATGCGCGCCTTAAAGAAAATTAATGAACGTATGCCAAAGTGTTAATGAAGGACAGTTTTGTGTTTGTCGAAGAGTCAGTTCACAAAGGGTGGCATTATTTTATACATTCGTAGAGCTTAGAGCTTTCGCGTCAATATTTATTGTCATTACTCTTTTCCTTTGCGTGAACTACAGGAATGAAAAACAGGAAACATCTAAAGGAAAAAGGAAAGCGTCAACGCTCGGAGACAGAGAAGAGATGCCCTCATAAATGGATACCGCATGCAACGGAACCGCAGATTCCAGAGCATTTCTGAACAGATGCTGACATCAATAGCCGACTCAACACTTAGGGTCAAAAGCTCACAAAAGAAGCATGTTTACAAAAAATCCTGAAGCTTATACCCGGTAAAGGAAAAGGTGCTAAAGGCGAAAAACGCATCAGAAAGGCCCGGATCAAAGAACAGAGGCAGTTTTCGATGCGCTAAGAAAATTGTTTAGAAAGCAAGGTCCCTAACTTGCTTAGTCATTCGTAAGTTTGGAAATCAAGATAGCAAATGCAGAAGCAATTTGAGGGAAATTTTGGTCATTACCAAGTATATACGCAGTTAATTCACCCAGCTAGAGGATGATTCCCAAAAAATATCTTCTAGTTTACTAAAAAATGGTGCCAGCACTTGCCATTTTTGTTTGCTTAACTCAAACAAAAGCGGAAGGCAATCAGCCGACTCTTCCCAGGCAAATGTTGAATGCTTGCAACATTAAGGACCAAAAGCAGAAAGAGTTCGGAGTTAGATTCGATTTTTTAGAAATAAGTTTGCTTAGAAAAAGGGCGGTCATTTAAACCATATCCTAAATTTATGTAATTAAGTTATTTAGTTAGCAGTATTTAAACCCTTCTCATGCATTTAGAGAAGGGTCCAGAAATTTGTCAAAAACTTGTCCTCAGAACATGCACTTTTGCACCCTCAGAGGAGGTTTTGATGAATGAACGGATCAAGATTTATTGATGTTTGCATTTGGTATCTGCTACTGATGTTGCACTTCTGTACACTTAGTAGATATTAGAACAAGGAGAGATAAATCATTGTTGCTTGAAGCTTATGAGTAGGACCAGTCATAAATGGTACTTTTATCTCTTGACCATTTCTGCTTATATTCTTAAAGCAATATACAGTTTTTATTTGTTTATATGTTATTACATGAATGTTTGTGTTACCATTTGGTACTTTTTTACAGTGGAGCCATTTATTTATGTTTAATGTGTGAATAACCTATTATGTGATATGCTGTTCACAACTGTTTTGCCTAACTTTTTATGCAAAGTGGTTCATCTTAATTGATTTCCATTCTTATAATCGCTGAATGATCTTTATTACCAGTTATTATTTGAAATCTCTTTAGATCGCATAATAGAAGAATTACATCCCGGGTTAGCATAGATTAGATGTGCTGTTTTCATTAGGTTATAATAGCATAGAGTTAGATTAAAGTAATTTAGATAGGAACTTTTAGATCAGCAACATCCAATTCTGCACACACACACACACCCTTAGATTGGGAAACTGGTCCCATTATCCCCAGTTGGACCCGCTATACCAAACGGATAAGGAGCTGCCAACCAAGGTCCGGACCGGGCGGGTATCCCCCTTGTTGTCGACCCGATTTTCGGGGCTTCAACACAGTGTTAGGTCAACATAGTGCAAGAAGTTACCAACACTGGTCACCAATGGTGAAAAATGAGTTGATCTTGAAAATTATGTTTCTGAAAAGTTTTCTCAGAAACTCTTTCAAGGCAATTTTTCTTCTTTTCTTCAAGAATGCATCTGTATATGTTTCATGGTGAATACACTAACGAATTTCGTCACTTTGACACTTCAGGATACAGGATGAGAAGTGTGAAAAATATTGTGTAACACCCATACAGGGAGGCCAAACCCAAGTCGATGACCCACCTGCAATATTGTATAAGATTCAATGTGTCTCCTCACCTTCCAGTACAACAATTCATTAGTGCAATTGAGTAAATGAGCTTACAAATTGGTGGCCCAAGTGGACTCTTCATAGTGGCATGCTCTTCCAATTGGGCTTTAGAATGTACAAGTGTCCCCAGGCTCAAGAGAGAGGTTAATAAAGGAACCTATTATTGGGTGTGGAGCCTGATTATCTTCTTTATTCAGATGTATCATTGCATTGGACCCCAGTTCATAATGTGGTGGCAAAGCTACCCATTTATGTGCACCACCAGTGGGGGTGACGACAATTCTTTAGAGCCCCCCCCCTAGAGAGGGATCGTGGGAAACACCCCCAAAGCTAAAAATAGATTTAAAATTGCCTTGTAAGATGTTGTAATTCCTTAGTCAATCTGGGTTGTTCATTAGGCATAAATCTAATCGTACAATTTATGTTTAATTTAGGGATTTTTACCCTAGAAGGCAACCCCTTACTATATATGAGGGAATTATATTGCGGCTATGTAGATGTGTATTCTGAGTGAGAAAGAGAGAGGATATTGTGTGAGAACGAAGAGGGAATTACAATGAATTTGTTGTAGGTTATATCTCTTCATTTTGCTGGAAAATATAAAAGGAAGGACTTGATGTTTCAAATTGGGTGAACCACGTATATCTGTGTATCTCTTGTTTTATGTGTTCCATTTCTCTGTAGTATATAATTTTCTAACAACTGGTATTAGAGTCGAAGGTCTATTTCACTTATAAACTCATAGGAGAGAAGGGTTCATTGTTCAAGTGGGAGCAATGGTGGAAGATGGTAGGTTTAGGGTCAAAAACTTTAATGGCCAAAACTACAAGCTATGGAAGATGTAGATGGAATATTTTTTGTATCAGAAACATTTCTAACTACCATTGAGCAGAAAGGAAAAGAAGACAATGAGTATGATAGACACAAAATGGGATATTCTTGACAGAAAGGCACTTGGAACAATACAGTTGTGCCTAGAAGTGTCGGTAGCCTTTAATATTGCAAAGGAAATGACAAAAAAGGGTTTAATGTCGGCTTTGGCCACACTATATGAAAAACCCTCGGCCTCAAATAAGGTATTTCTTATGAAGAGTTTATTTAATATGAAGATTTTAGAAAGTGGATCTATTGTTGATCATTTAAATGAATTTAATACAATTACTAGTCAATTCAATTCTATAGGGGTAACGTTTGATGATGAATTTAGGGCTCTGATATTTCTATGCTCATTTCCAGAAAAGTTGGAATGGTTTAATTATGGCCATTAGTAACTCTGTCTCTGGATCTAGTACTTTAAAGTTTGATGGTGTTGTCAATGCAATCCTTAGCAAGGAAATGCGACGGAAAATCTCTAGTGAGACATCAGGTAATGCTTTAACTGTAGAGACTAGGGTAAGAAAAATGGAAAGAGGAAGGAGCCCAGGATATCGCACTAAGTCAAGGAAAGGTAGATCCAAGTCCAGATCAAGGATAGTATGCTGGAAATGCAGGAGGAAAGGACACTTGAAGAAATACTGCAAGTCTCAAAAGGGAAAAGAAGGATACGTGCAACAAGAAAACAATCATGAAGCAAATGTTACTAGTGATGTGTTGCAATATGCTTTGATTCTTTCATTAGAAAATATTATTGATGCCTGGGTGGTAGATTCAGGGGCCTCATTCCATGCCACACCCGATAGGAAACATTTTCATGATTATGTTCAAGGAGATTTTGGACAGGTTCGATTGGGTGATGATAAAACATATAAAATCATTGGAATGGGTACAATTTTCATAAAACATCATAATGGAAATAAATGGTTGTTGTAGGAGGTAAGGCATGTTCTAGATCTGAAGAAAAATCATTAGGAGTAGAGATGTCATATTCAATGAAAAGGTTTTGTATAAGGATTAGATGCAAGAAAAAACAGGAAAAAGGAAACAAAGAATACACAGTGCTTGATGAGATCACAGAAAAATGAAGGTGCATGAAAATCATAATGATCAACAACAAGAATGAGAAAAACAACCAAAACAACAACACACACCTCAAACACCTAAAATTGGTGTTAGAATATATACTAGGATAAGTAGACCCCCTGAACAATACTCTTTTTCAATATATTATGTATTGTTGATTGATTCTAGTGAACCAGAATGTTATGAAGAAGCAGTGCAGGTAGAAACTAGGAAGAAGTGGGAGCAAGCCATGAAAGAAGAGATGGACTCCTTAGTACATAACCAAACTTGGGACTTAGTCAAGTTGCCTAAAGGTAAAACATCATCGCAGAATAAATGGGTTTACAAGTTGAAGGAAGAAGATAGAGGTAGAAAAAGGTATAAAGCTAGACTTGTGGTGAAGAAGTTTGCACAAAAAAAGGGTATAGAATTTGATGAGATATTTTCTCCTATTGTTAAAATGAATTCAATCATAACTATTTTAAGTCTAGTAGCAATTGAAGATTTTCATCTTGAGTAGTTAGATGTAAAGACATCCTTTCTCCATGGGGATTTGGAGGAAGAAATATATATGCAGTAGCCACAATGATATGAGGCAAAAGGGAAGGAAAAACTAGTGTGCAGCTTGAAGAAGATCTTGTATGGCTTAAAATAGGCTCCAAGGCAGTGGTATCTAAAATTTGACAGGTTTATGTCTGAACAAGGTTATACTAGATATCACTCTCATCATTGTGTTTATCTCAAATGGAAAAACGATGGCAGTTATATTATGTTGTTATTGTATGTAGATGACATGCCTGTTTCAAGTTCTAACATGCAGGAAATAAATGTGCTAAAAAAAAACTGGAAAAATCATTTGCAATGAAGGATTTGGGTGCTGAAAAACAAATCCTTGGTATGAGAATAACTAGAGATAGGAAGAACCGAAAATTAACATTGTCTCAAAGTGAGTACATAGAAAATGTGTTGAAAAGATTTAATATGCAGAATCCAAAACTAATTAGTATAGCTTTGGCTAGCCATTTCAAACTAAGTAAGGAGGTGTGTCCAAAGACTTAGGAAGAAATGGATTATATGTCTAAAGTTCCATATGAATCAGCAGTTGAAAGCCTAATGTATGCAATGGTCTGCACAAGGCCTGATATTGCACATGTAGTGGGAGTTGTAAGTAGGTACATGAAAAATCCAGGAAAAGAGCAATAGATGGCAGTGAAGTGGATTCTCAGGTATTTGGGAGGTACCACAAATCAAGAATTATGCTTTGGTGGTTCAAACATTTCTCTACAAGGATATGTTGATGTAGATATGGTGGTTGATAGAGATAATAGGAGGAGACCACAGGGTATGTGTTTACTATAGGTGTAACAACTTTCATTTGGGTTTCAAAACTGCAAAGTTTTGTTGCACTATCAACGATAGAAGCAGAGTATGTTGCTGCTACAGAGGCTAGTAAAGAAATGATTTGGTTACAAAGGTTTCTGGATGAATTGGGTATGGAGCAGGAGTTGGGCAGGTTATACAGTGACAGCCAAAGCACCATACATCTTGCAAATAAATATGCATTTCATTCTAAGACTAAACATATACAACTCAATTACCATTTCATACAGTCAATGTTGGAAGATGGACAGTTGAAGTTGGAAAAGATACACATTAGCCAGATTCCTGCAGATATGTTAACAAAAGTCGTAACTAGGGATAAAATGAGATTATGCTCGGTTTCAATTGGTCTTCAAGTATGATGATGAAAATGAGAAACAACCAAGTCCAAAGTGGATTCATTTTCCAGGAAATGAAGAAACGATGGAGTTGCTATAATTAGTCTCCAAGTGGGATATTCTTGGGTGTGGAGCCTGATTATCTTCTTTATTCAGAGGTATCACTGCATTGGACCCTAGTTCGTAATGTGGCAGCAATGTCACCTATTTAGGCGTGCCACCAGGGGGTCCAGGGGGGGCAACAATGATTCTTTAGAGCTCCCCCTGATGGGGGATCAGGGACAGCACTCCCAAAGCTAAAAATAGATGTATATTTCCTTGTAAAATTTTGTAATTTCGTAGAAAATATGGGTTGTTCATTAGGTGAAAATATGACAGTAGAATTTATGTTTAATTTAGGTTTTTTTCCCTAGAAGGAAACCCCTCACTATATTCAAGGGAGTTGTATTGTGGCCATGTAGATGTGTATTCTGAGTGAGAAAGAGAGAGGAGATTGTGTGAGAATGAAGAGGGAATTACAAAGGATTTGTTGTAGGTTATATCTCTTCATTTTGCTGGATAATATAAAAGGAAAGACTGGTTGTTTCTCCGTAGACATAGCCCAAATTGGGTGAACCACGTATAGTTGTGTCTCCCTTGTTTTATGTGTTTTCTGTGTTTATATTTTTGCAATATTTTATGTGTTTCATTGCTCTGTAATATATAATTCTCTAACACCTATTAGGTGGTTTCAATCTCTAAGGGAGTGACAAGTCCATGGTACATTTGTTAAATGGCAGGTATCATGCAAAATAATAGTGGAATGGAGTAGGGTAGCAAGGGAAGGCTCCAAGCCACATTCCATGGTACAATGGTAGCTATAATGAGGGAATTACGCACATGGGTATAGAAATGTGGGGGGGTGAAATCATGGTACATGAGATACCCTAACCTTTGTTTTTCCACCCTTCTTCATATTCCTTTTTTCTTTTACTGATTTTTCTTTCCTATAATTGTTTGAGGATCCAGGGAATGAGAGCATGATGTATATGCTATAGTAGTGATTACCCCCTTAACGTTGGGAAGTTCATCGCTCACCAAGGGTTGGGACAATCATGGGTTCCTTAATGATGTAGGGGGCTCACATAGGGGTCCTATGAAGTTGGAACCAAGGTGATGGCCTTAATGGTAAGGGGTAGAGCTCATGCCTGGATTTTTCCCACGTGCTAAATTCTTATGTCTCGACCATATTTTTCATTTTATGGTAAATTTCTTGTTATAAGTGGCTAAATTATACTTTAAAATTTATTTTTAGCTGCATCAACCTTCAATGCATCATTCCAGGCCTAACCCAAAGTGTGGACTAGGAGAGGAGGAGACTAACTCCTTATGGACCTAATGGGAAAATGTGGATCTAGATGGGAAAAGAGTAAAAATGCAGTTATATTGAGTAGAGGTGAGTGATGTATATGGTGTCTAGAAGCAGGACCATGCAACCAAAATCGAGGTTTCCCATGTAGTGAAACTCCTAAATCTAGTATCCAATAAAGGGGATCCCATGGGACTATGATACAAGACTAACCACCAAGTTTGAAAAGGGCACAATAGTACATACCAAGCCCATTCTTTCTGCCTAATCCCCCCACTAATCCATGTCAATATGTGTCCATGATAAGTAAGAAAAAATAACCAATTATATAATGAAAATACATAACTTAGGGGTTGGATGGTTCAAGTGGAATAGAATGGTGGAATATCAAGATATCTGGTGGCTACAAGGGGATGTTGGATGAAGATAAATCTAGGAGAAAAATTTCTCCTATTGGGGTTCACCCACTGGTGGTGGGTAATAACTGGCTCCAACTAGGACATGAATTCTTAATAGAATTCACGAATGTACTCTAATAGGGAGGTCATGAGAACACCAACAATCTATGGGGATTTTATACCTATTATATAGTCATCAAACATTAAGCATATGGGAAACATGTTTTTCATGGCATCCTTTGATCACCCATGCTTTTGTTAGATCATAAAATCACCAAGAAATAAAATTTAATTCTAAATGAAATTTTAATCTTAATTCATCTAATATAACATGATAATAAAATATAATATTAGTTCTATTGAAAAAATCAATATTGAATGCATCCTATTATAACATGCAAATTACATCAAGCTAATGATAAGTGTAATCATAAATCCAATGCAACCAACATATTATTAGATTAATGTAAGAATTATTACCTATATGATTACTTATACAATAAATCCAAATTCCAACATATAAAGAATTATATGGAGGACAATAGGGGTGGGAGGCAGGAAAACATGGTATCCATATGATGCGGAAAGGAGCCCTGGATGAGCAAAAGGGTAGCAATTTAGAGGTTCAAAGCCTTTGTTGTAAGCACAAAATGGATGATTGAATGACCAAGATTAATAAATCCCTATTACAATCATTTTTCAAAAGGTCATGCTTCATTGTCACCTCAAGCTCATGGTAGGAAGGAAAAGGGAACTAGGGACAAGGAGAGACACAATAAATAATTTTCTCGATATGACGGTCACATTAAAAAAGGGAAACAATTGTGTGCTCACAATCCTAATGATATGACTAGGAAGAAGGGATGCATCTAATGAGTGTCTCTTCCTCAATTTTATACTCAGGAGGGGGAAGGGTTCATCAATATCAGTGATGTCATGGGAAAGGGTGAGGGGATGGTTCATGGATAATGTAGTTATATCTTTGGGATTCTAGAGAAGGCAAGGAATTGTCAAGCTCCCATCTGTGTCATCACCATTGTCATAAATGGGACCAACTATTTCCAAAAAAACCTTCTTCATGTATGGGAAAATAATTATCCTCCCTTTCAATGGTGTGAACATGTATATCATTGTGAGTAATGCCCAAAAGACAAAAGAAAGGGAAAACCATCATCAAACTCATTTTCCTTGTCAGCATCATAAATAGGATCATTGTCAAAATGATGGTTAATATCCCATTTTCCTTCATTTATGTGGAAGAAATCAGAAATTTCAACCTCACAGGGGGGACAATATCTGCATCCTCTAACACCCTTTCTTGAATGAGAAGCCCCATTTCATGATGTTCATCCTTGTGGGATTGAATGGGGCTTTCATTGATACCATGTTTGTTCCCAATCCCCAACTTTGCAGTTCAAAGATCCTTAATGGGTTCTTTATTTTCTTGGTAATAATGATTTTCCTCAAAACCATTCCATTCTTCCATATACCCCTTATTCTCACGAGGGTCTTCCATATTTGAACTTTATTCAAGATCATCCCAGTCATCCAATTCATTGATTTCTATGGGATGACTTTGTTGTTGATTGTGATATCTTCCATTGACTAGATCAATTAGGTATTAAAGGTACAAGTATGGCAAGAAAACTCAAGGAAATGATCAGGATCTCTCTCATAGGAACATTTTACTACGTATAATTATTTTCTCTTCCTACTACAATACTCGAATATGAAAACCCTATCCTTGTGATCTATCAAATACTCATAATATTCAAAAAACTGGTCCACACTTTCCTATAGCTTTTGAAGGTCTTCATGGTCACATTCATTGCAAGGAAATCCAAGGACAATCTCTTTTTGACAATAAACCATTTTTCATGATATTGCATATAATACCAAAATGAAGTTGTTAGGGTGAATTTAAATGCCTTAATAGATGCTTGTTTTACCCTACAAGCATTAACCTTTAAGTTCAATGAAGAATTAAGGCTTTGTTCTTCCAATGGAGTCACAAAGAATAATATGTCAGTATTATCATATGGGGAATAGGACACACGTCTTGTTTCCTCGATTTTACGCCAAAAATGTTACCACACAATTTAGTAGGGATCCTAGGAGGGGTATATAAAACATGACTATAGGACCAAATGGTAACAACAATACGAGGACCCATTATCACCTCAGTCAATGTCTCATTCCCTTTACAAACATTCACTGATGGGAGGAGTCCTAGTATGAAGGAAATCACTAGAATGATGAGGTCAATGATTCAATATGGCCTAGTTTCCAAAGCCTATTCAAAAGGAGAGATTCAGATCATGGATTGCTTGCTTCAATGGCAAGAGACGGGCTCTCCAAGAAAGGCTTAAGGGAAATAGGCCTAGACCTAGGTGAAATGGATACTCAATAAAGGATATATGCCTATATCAAGGCTTCATAAAAAAAATAAAAGTACCTCTCCTAAGGTTTTGTGATATAGAGATCATACAATGTTTGGTACCACAAGATATACCTAAGGGGTACCTAAACTAGGCCTATGGTTTGAAATATCACTGAGGAATAAGATGACCTAAGTCAAACAAAGATAATACAGGCCAATGAATGGTTAACTTCCAATGATTTATCAAGTATAGTTGACCTATGAGAAGCCACTAACCAAAGAAACCTAGGGCTAAAAATGATATTGGAGTTATGACTTATGATTTCTTCAAATCAAGCCATGAGAATTCATTCAAACTTGGAGGACATATAGAGGAGACCCCAGTGCAGTAGTATACCAACTCGCTATTCAAATAGACCAACCTAGTGCATTTCACACTAGGCCCTAGGAGAATACTAGGGTTAGGGTAGAAAAAATGAAAAAATGTGAGAAATAAGTTTAGAGATTAATCAACTAGGAATGGGACCTAATGCCTTGACAATTGTGAGAAATGGAGTCTGAATTTATCTTTATGAAGGAACTTATCTCTTCTAATTGTAGAAAAGTGTAACTAGGTTTGGTCTTCATAATGACACACGTAATTGTGATTTTTATGTAACTGATGTAAAGAAGAAAAATAAAATGATTGTATGCTTGACTCATGGGTTTCATGAGTAGGGATTCTATTTTTAGATGGATTCCATTGTGATCCTTTATGATTTTTCATCTAGTCATAAAAGTCAAAGAGATTCAATGCCATAGAATTTTCAAGAAGGTCTCCGAAGACAAGCACAAGTTATCCTCTTCCAGACAACCTCAAGATGAAGTAGAAGTATCATGTTGGCTCACCTAAGTAGATACACAATTGTTAAGATGATTCATGTCAGCTTATTTATGACAGACAAACTACTATATATAGGGACCTTGGCCTATTCCACAGAGGCAAAAGTTCAGATATCTCTCTAATTTTGGGTGGATAGTTGTAGTGTTAAGTTTGGATGTAAAATCACATAAAGAACTCAGATAGGTGATGAAGGAACAACAAATAATTTTAAGGGCTAATCACATGAATAGTAGTTCATATTTCAGAGAGAAAGTCTTAGTGCTACAACTGAAGAAGCCAAAATTCATTGCTATAATGGAGACTACAGTTTGATGGTATAGTTCAATAATAAACCATCTTTTCAGTGTTATCTCCTATAGTCAAGGTCTCAGTGCGATATTTTGTTTTGGTGTCACCATAGTAATATGGATTCAATTCCATCTCAGTAAGAATTTTATGTTGTCATCACAATAGAAGAATTTCGCTACTACCACACAAAGAATATCTCAAAATGAAGGTCTCCATCTTAGTGATGACATAGTAAGATGATCTCAGTGACAATGATTAGATCTCAGTGGTGGAAATTTCTCAGTGCTAAGAAGGTCGAAGTAGAAGATGAGTCGAGAAGAGAAAAATAGAAGAAGATAGTCAAGAGAAATTGTGTCTTGGTCTTGGTATTTTTCAATTGGAATTTCTATAAGAAGAATTTTATGGGTTTTCCTCTCAAAGAGTGAGAGGTTTTGGCTGTGGCTAATAGCCTACATTATATATTCATTCATTGGTATTTGTTTGATGAAGAAGAGAACTAATAATCTAAATAAAAGAAGACCCTAATCTAAAGAAGTAAAAATCACTCACAAGCAGTTCCTAATTGAAGAGAAATCACCTAATACCTAATTCCCTAGATTTCTCAACACCAAGGAGACCCATGCAGCCTTTCACTAACCCTACGAGGAAACAACAAAGCTACATAAGGTATTTATACTTCATTTTTGCAAAAGATGATGGATTTATAAGGATTTATAAGTAAGAGAAGCCTCTAGGAACATTCATTCACCTTATCCAACATGCAATGCATGCAATACTTCAAAATCCCGGTGATTTTATGAATTTGCATTATAATTAGGGCACATTTAGATTATGACAAGATATTCCACACATTAAGCACGCACCATAGTAAAGGAAATAACATTAAGAAATCACTTACAAGACAAAGATATATACACCCATCACATTTGCAAGATAGAAGCTCCATGACAAGATATCAAATATCCAAACATCAAAATGTATTAAAAATATCCAATTATGTTCATCAATTGTAGGTTTGAATTCTTTTATAAGACAGAATCCCATTCCAAATGATGATGATCAACATAAATGAGGCCTCTTCAATTTATATGACCCTTAATGTGTTTGATTTAGTCTAATTAGCCTAATAAGCCCCTAAAAACAACTTTAATGTGCAAAATAGCAATCTAATTGGTGAAAAGCCCACCAAATATCTCAAAAGTACAAAATAATCCTTACAAATGAGGTTGAAATAATAGAATCATGATGCAAAGGGCCATTGGAAGGCCAATGCATGACCCTCATGTGCCAAAATAAAGAGGAGGACTCTAAAAATGATGAAGAAGGGGTTGGCCCCTTGGTTTCCAAGAAAAACATTTATGGGGCACGATGCATAGTCTCATGGGTCTCCAACTAGATAAAACATGTTTACACTCCATCCATTAGGAATGGAATGATGATACAAGCCCTCCCATGTCTCCTAAGTGAGACAAAACCCCATCTGGGCCCTAAATCAAATGCCAAGTGCTCAATGCAAGTATGTAGCTAAATGGGCAATGTGGTCCAATTGCATCATCATCTTTGCATGAGTGGTGCATGAGCAAGCCAAATGTGGTGTTGAAGGATCCCATGGCATGTAAATCAATGCACTTCTATGGAGGAGGCCCATGGCTCTAAATGCTCACCCTACAAGTTCCATCATGACCTTTGGAGGGCTTGAATCGCATATAGGGAGGTTGAACCCAAGGAAAAGACCCACTTGCAATCATGTATAAGATCCAATGCATATCCTCACCTTCCAATATGACAATTCATTAGTATAATTTAGTAAATGAGCTTACCAATCATGGGCCCAAGTGGACACTTCATAGTGGTATGCCCTTCCAATTGGGCTTCAAAATGTAAAAGTGTTACCCAACTCACGAGGGAGGTTAATAAAGGACCATATTAGATAGTTTCAACCTCTAAGGGACTAATAGGTCCATGGTACATCTGTCAAATGGTAAATGTCATGTGAAATAATAGTGGAACAAAGTGGGCAGTAAGGGAAGGCTTCAAGCCACATTCCATAGTATAAGGGAAGCTATAATGATGGAATCCCACACATGGGTGTACAAATGTAGGAGGGAGAAATTGTGGTACATGAGTTACCCCAACCTTTGTTTTTCCACCCTTGTTCATATGAATTTTTCCTTTTATTTATTTTTCCTTATTATAATTTCTTAGAACTCCAAGGAATGAGAGCATGATGTATATGATATAACTGTGATTACCCCCCTAAGGTTAGGCAGTTCATTTCCCAGTAGGGGTTGGGACAATCATGGGTTACTCAATGATGTAGGGGGCTCATATAGGGGCCCTAAGAATTTGGAACCAAGGTGATGGCCATCATGATAAGGGGTAGAGATCATGTCTATCTTTTACCCATGTGCTAAATTGTTATGTCCCAATCATCTTTTACATTTTATCATAAATTTCTTGTTATAAGTGGCCCAATTATGATTTTAACTTTATTTTTAGCTACATCAACCTTCGGGGCATCGTTCTTATTCACATTTCATTTCCTTTCCCTCCCTTCCTTCTAAACCTATTCCCATGACACCACTACCACTCCCCTATACTCATAACATGTACAACCCTCAAATATAACATGCAACACCCCCCACCCCCCCATCACCTAAGAGACATCATACTCCCTACACTCACGCTAAGCATGGAGTACTTCTACACTCTACAATACAATTTCCTATGAAATTGGTTGGTTTAGTCGCCATTTTGCAGAACGGTTTCTGACCACATGGAGGTGAATTTTGGAAAATGAAAAGATGTTTTTCTTAAGAATAGACCATATCACAATAACCTCTTCCATATTTCACACAAGTGTCACATATCGAGATATTTGATTACATATTCAAATCCTATGTTTTGGACCACACAAATACTCTGTTTTAGTCATGTTTTGCAGAGATGTTTCTAAGGCTCTAGGAAGGAATTTGAAGAAACTGAGAGAGGTTTTTATTAAAAAAAATCTAATATAAAAAAAATTATCTCATAGTTTATACAGGTACTATATTTTTGGAGTTACACGTGTCAAATGGTGTCCTATTTTAGCAGTTTCTGCTAATAGAATTAGGCACTGTGCAGATGTTGCACACTCGCTACGTAACCCATGCTCTAACCATTTCATGTACATAGTACGATGGCCACCTAGTCAGGTTTTGAAGATGCTAGCATGGAGTATATATGGTGTACAAATCACCACCCCAGTTGCTTGCCACGTGTCAGATCTAGAAGGATGAAGTTTTAGGTGCTGCATAGGCTTTTTAGTAGTCAGAAAAGCAACTTTTATGCTTTTTTCTATTTCAGTCAGTTTTATCAATCTGAAGACCTTTTTAATATACTTTGTATTTAAGTTTGTTTTTTCTTTCAAAAATACAAAAGGATGCTTTATGCTTTATGTTTGGGTGAAAAGCATGTAAAAAAAGGTTTACTATGCTTTCCTAGTTTGAATCGATCCTCTGTGGGATCGAAGATGCAGTGAACTTGAACTGATTTTCATCCATGTTTCTACTATATATTTTCATAAATGAAGATAAAGAAGTTTTTTTTCGGTTTCCTAATTGCTAGAGGAATTATTGTTGTTATGCTTGTGATTTGGTTTTAATGAACATGCTTGAATATTGAAGGGGTTCCAATTGATTTATGGAGATTCTTATGGTATGAATGTTTTTGGAATAAGTTTTTCTCTCTCAGTTTATGTGCATTTATTTTGTCTATTTTCTTCATATTATTTTAAAGGTGTAGGGGAAAGTCATATTTGAATTCATCTTATATGCTCATGTATGACTGAACCAATTATATTTCAGTTGCAAATTATGTATGCCTTTAAAAGTACTATCTTTTCATCTTGATGGTCATTGATCTGAGCTGCAATGATAAATGTTGTTATTTCTTCTCTTTGATAAATGTATTGATACTCTACCTTCTCTATACTACAATTTCATTATTCATTCCGAAAATTGTGTTAATGAAGCCTCCATATATGAATTTGGTTGGAAATACATTAGCATGTCACAATAGAGAGATCACTTTTACTTTCAATGGCTTTCCGTAGGAACCCTCTACCACTTCTTTACCAAAATCCAAATACTCCCAAAACTGGTCTCTGTATGCTATATAGTCAATACCTTTAGTTTTCATTAGTTGAGGGAGCCCCCTCTGGCTAGAAAGGCCAATTTTCTAGCCCATAGTGGTTTGTGGTTACCTCTATAACCCTTTCCTCAGCCAGAAGGGTTTTTATGGAGTGATATCAGGTAACAAGGCCTAAAGCCTCGAATTCTCAAATTTTAACAAGATAAGCAGGGTAGTGCATGTTAAGCTAGGCATACACATAATTCTTTTAATCAACTGAATGAACATAACAACATAATTCCACACTCGCCATGAATGTAATAATGGATATCATAGTTCATGTATGCATTCTATTCATTGCCATACAACATATCGTTCTATTCTTTAATATAACAATGAGTGTCATAGTGAGGACATTCATTTAAATTTATAACAAAGATCTTGCACCATCCACAGCCTATTAAGAATCATTATAGTACATAAGACACTATACTTAAGTAATTTACATTTTTTTTATGTGTTATAATAACTAGCAATTGGAGGAGGGTACTTGCACTCTCCACCCAACCATAGGCCATTTGCATTGCAATCCCTGTTGCAATTGACCACCCCTAAGTTGGATCTAGAGTTTGAGAAAATTCTTGCACAGGGAAAATTCACATGATGGCTTAGTCCAATACTCAAGAGATGGATTCCATTCCAAACGAAACATGAAGCCTAGAGAGAGAGCCAACAGGAGCATGAGAGAGAAACAGCTTCAATTTACCATACACTATCCCTGAATTGTAGATCATTTGAAATCCAACCAATGCCATTTTCTCTTCTATTGTGTGTATATATATAACTCCTCAGTGTACTAGTGTATTATAAGAGAGAGAGAGAATTTTTTTTCCTTCTCTATATGTTCATTGAGAACGTTGATGAGCCTCGTATTGCAACAAGAATGATGTAACTCGCAAGGCTACCAACTTTAATTATTAATCGGGGGTTCGTACAAACTTAAGAGGTATCAAAACTATATGTGCAGTATCAAATGTGTCCTTCATTTGCTATCATGATGTAATGGAGTGCATGTAATGAAATCAAATCATAAACTAATTTCAGAAAATGAAATGCTCAAAATGGAAACATTAACCTATCGCAAGAAAGAAAATACAAGGAAAGAAACCTATTCTAATTGCATAAAGTAAATATCATGAACTAAATGTCACACATTACATTTCAAATATTTCATATCCATTAACAAAGTTCACTGGATGTGGCAATCAAGAAAATCATCATTGTATTATCCAATTCATAAATTTGTCCATTAACCCAAATCGATGAGATGTTTTGCATGAGTAAAAAGGCAAGTCCTAAGTGGTGTTTATCCCTCCTCAACCTTTGATTTATCACCTAGGGGTATTTATTCAACCCTAAGGGACCAAAACCAACTTTTTTGAGCAAATCTGGGAAAATATATACACACTAGAAGAGTACTATAGGAAACTACAAGATGTTATAGATTTACTATAGGGAGTTATAATTCATCGAATGACCAAGAAAATCAAATCCAAATTGGATAGGAAAAATATTTTTTTTGACTAGGATGTATTAGGTCTCCATTCCAAGTGGAATCACTCAAAAAGACCTCTATTAACCCATGCTAAAAAATAATAGAAAATTACTAGTCTAAAATCTAGAAATTTGAGAACTAGTGAGCTAGTAAATCTATCAGATTCCTAACCTAATCAAATGAAAATGAAATGGGGTAAAAAAATTTATTAAATACAATTTTTTGTGATCTAATGTAAGTTGAATCAACCTAATTGAAACTTGTTATCATGTTTTTAAAAATAGCAATTTATTGTTATTTGCCACAAGGGACTTCTAGAAATCGAGATTTGAGAATAATCAATTTAATCCAAGTAGCTCAATGATTATTATGACCCTTCCAAGTTGTTCCAAATACGAAATGATTCTTTTTATCCTACAAAATAAATTACTTCAACCATTTAACCCAAGCACACAACAAGAAATCATTAATACTAAATGCAGAAATAGTAAAAAAACAAGAACAAGAGATGCATGTGAATAAGAAGTGAAAAGAAGAAAAGTAAATGATACAAAAGGGATCTGAGGCTCCTAGGATGGCCACCAATGAAACTTAGAGCCCTATGGTAGAGACAAATATTTATACATCCCTACAAGAAATGAAAGTGGATCTACAAAAGTATGAGTTCTCTCCACAAGAAAACTAATAAAATTCAACCCCTAGAGGAAAATTCGACTTGGTACTTATACAAAATGATTAGGAAACATTCCCCATGAAAGGAGGAAGCTTTCCCCACCAAAATCCCTCAAATAGTGGATCTAGTTCCCAATACTAGGAATCTGCATTAAATGACAGGGAACACATTCCTAGATTTTATCAATCATTGGAGCTCCAGAATCTATGCAATAATTTCAGAATATCATTTGGATTTATTATTTAATATTGATCCTCCTATAGTAGGGAACAAGTCCCTAAATTATCTCCTCCTCCAAATCTTCATAATCTGCCCCAATATTCTCACAATATTCCACAAAAATAAAAAATATTAGGAAAAAATGTGCAATTATCCATAAACCTTCATAATGAACATATTAAAGTTAAAAATACATTATCTAATGAAAAAAGAGAGCTTTAATGTGTTGAATGATTTTCATATGGGCCTTAATTTATGTCTAATTTGGAGGCCCATCTTACCCCCCGTTGAAAGTGTTGCTCATCCTTTGATCAACTTAGTGACCTCATTATGCCTCATTTATGGCCCTGGTGGCCTCCCTGATTTGTACATTCCTACCTTTTTCTCCTCATGCAAGATGGGTTCTTTAAGATTTTTCGGTTTGGCAGTCTTCCACATCCTTTTCCAATCTCCTACTACATTTTTCCACCTTTTGGACACCTCCGGAACCCCCAAAATTCCCTTAGATGAGAACATGTAGTAAACTAGGACATCTTATAGTAATTCCTGTCGTAACTACAAGAATCCCTGTAGCAACCTATTTAAACCTATTTTGAGCAGAAATGATAGTATGAGCCTAGGATAGGTCCTCAACTTGACTTCAAAGCCCCCAAATGCCATTTTGGACCTACTTTTCCATGCCTTTCTCCCCTTTCTATAACATATTTTAGGCCTTGGACAAAAGCTATAAATAGATTAGAAACCACTTGCAAAGCCTATTTTGATCACTGCAATTTGAGTTCTATTTTTATGGTGAATGCCTTCTTGTCCTTTATTTCCTTCTTCTTCTATTTTATGGCCTAGATGATTGCCTAATGGGATTTGGAGTTCTATGTTTTGATTATAGCTCTCTTAGGCACTGCCATTTTGTTTTTTAGCACAATTTGTTACTTTATTCCTTTGTTATACAGAAAAATGACCTCCTCATCAGCTCAGAGGATAAAGACGTGATGACTGAAGGACTAACCAAGTTCACAGGCCCAGTTGTCAAGCTAAAACTGTCTAGACACCATCAACCTACTTTATAAATCTTCTCATCAACCCTAAGGGTACGTTAGTGCCTAGGGTAACTCTACTTATTACCTCGGGAAGAGCATTAGTGACCCTAAATCAAGTTCTATGGGTCAAAGGAGCAAATTGACTCAGAAAATATCCCTAGATTCTCTCTTATGTCAGCTCATAAAAGCATGGAAACATCAAAACTCGATCTGTTTGGGGGAATTACTAATTCCTAAATGAGTATGCAAACAGGAAAGAGCACAAAGGCATGGAAACATCATTGCTTTTGCCTAATGTAACTCATGAAAGACTTGGCAACCCTAACCTCACATGCTATATATGCAAGGCTAGGGCCATTGTGAAAGAGGCCGAACCATTTGAAAGGATTTCCTGTTTGACTGTCGAGCAAAATCTCATACTAAGGCATCAAAAGAGGTTAAGCAGGGAGAGAGAGAGGAGTTGGAGGGGTAAGGGAAGGTTGATGCAACTGATGGTTATAATCACTCTTTCTATGTCAATATAGACTTGTAGTTGTGTTGTCCACTCCAAGATGTTGATTGTATGACTTATTTGTATGTTTATTCAATATAATTAGCATGAGTGGCTTAGTTATATGAAATTATATATATTAATATGTTAATGCATTGTTTATCAAGGTTTTATGTTGTGATATTATGCTTGTCTTTGCTATGTGCAAGTTTTGATCTGGAGTCAGCTCAAGGGTCTTTCACCTAGCTACATTGCGCTCTCCAGCAACACTACACTAAGACTCAAGGTAATAATTCCTTCTCGCTTTGATATTCATTTGTTAAACATAGATATGCATGCACCTTTGTGACAACTGCAGCTAATCTGACTATCTTCCAAGGATCCCGAGAAGATCCTTGAGGGTTTTCTACATCACCAAACACTCGTGCATTAATCCCTATAGTAGAATTGGCAACTCCATTGGGGACTACACTTAGTTCCTGGTTTTTCGCATAATGTTCCTAGATCTCTCTTTCTTCTAGGCCTTCCTGTACTTCTTCATTCCCTTTTCGACCACTCAGGACCATAAAACACCCTTTTCTCAGTGCTCAACCCTAGATATGATCCCCACAACCCATTTTTTGAGTATTTTTCCTCACTAGTGCAGGTTACCAGTGAAGACAGTGCTTTATAAAGCATTGTGCCCTTGCAACAAAGTGTTAGTGCTAAAATTAACCCTCTCTAGCCTCTAGTACAGAGTGTTAGTCAGCCATTTCTTGATAAAGAACATATCCTGTGACCTCATGGTTTAGGAAATTTGCTCGTAGACTAATCAAGGATCTATAGCTACACTTGTTTGACTGATTTGTGTCCTGAACATTTTTTTTTTAAGAAAATAGCTTTACTTCTTAAAGTTTTTGTTTTCATTAAAGAAAAAATACAAATTTTTTATTGTTTTCTGCTTAGCTAGTTAGATCTATATTGTTTGGTTTCAATAGTTGTTAGTGAGCATTAAAGTTATGTTGATTATGCTAGTGTTTTACTGAATACTATGCATGGTATAAATATTGATGTATGAATGATTCTCCCTCTGTAGAAGTAGCTTATTCATCGAAAGTGAAAATTTACAAGCATTGTTTTTGCATGATTTGAGTCAGAGTCCCATATAATTTCATACATCAACACCCTATTGAAGACTCTAAATGAATTACATTTAAAATCTACCTAATAAAGTCAATCAACAACTCTTTTTAGAGTAAACACACATTAGTTTAGGCTAGGATATTGGGATAGGAAGTGTGAGTTAATTGCCCAAGATCATACACCGAAACTAGTGTTATTAAAGAGAGAAATCCTTCTGCACTCATACTATTCGGGACCACTCCAGTAAAAGTAGAGCTAAATACGAGAAAAAAATCAGACTGTAAGTGAAGGTAGCCCACCTTTTCTTACATCTCCTTTGGGTCTTCTATGTATCAAGGATCCCTTCGAGGACATGGGATTTGAGTCGAGGACTCAGGTATCCTTCCCACACAACGTACTGTCTGCAGCTATGTCGTCCCTGGTAGTGTTTATGATTTGAGTTATCCTTAGTGGCCATACTTTTAGGGATGAACACAAGGTGACTAGGGCAGGTTTCCCTAGTAACTAACATAGATGAACCTACTCTGTCTTCGGTTTTTGGTAGGGTGCTCATCTTCACGATAGTACTTGGCCCTTAATCTGAGGTTGGGGCGAAGCTCAAGAGTAATCGTAACTTTACATTTTTCCACCTCTCTCTGTTATTCATTCTGATATTGGGTTTCATCTCCAATGATCAGTGCTTATCAGATAGGGTCATTTCCCTCTGCTTGTTGATTGATTTCCTTAGTGTATTTTTTATTTCTTAAGTGCTAGAGTGTTATCACTGAGACTTTAATAAACATCACTGTGAAATTTACTGATAAAAATTATTTGCCATTGTGGCTACATTCGGCCCTCGTCGTCAATCTAGACGATTGTTAGGTCTTCTCCCAATCACTATGGAGGATCCACCAAGTTCCAGTGAACTAGATTCCCCTTCTTCAGGAAAGCAGTCTCCGAGATCAAACACATTATTAGTTTGGACATCCCACGATTCAGGCTTACCGAAGGATTTCTTTACTGAAGAATTTATTCCTCCATACAATCCTTTGATCACGAATCCGTTGGGACCACTCTTGGTTCCCATTGCATTTGTACCTCCTTTATCTTCCATTGGAACATTTCCACCCATCCCATTGATGACTAAAGCATCATGGGATTTTTTGGACACTTTTGGTCCACCACCACCTCCCCAGTTGACAGTCAATACAACACCTATAATGGAAAACACTTCTATATCATATGTCCAAGGTTCAAGCCCTATTGTGACACCCACCACAAGTGGCACTCAGTACATTTCAAGTTTCGCCCCTTTTGTGTCAACCCTTGGACCTTTGACAAGTGCTACATATAGTGCTTCTTATAATGCTCAATATAGCACAGTTAGCACTGGCCCCTTCAACCAACAATATGGTTGGCATCCATTGTATAGTTATAATCCCTAGATTTAGATATCTGGGGGTACAATTCCCAATATGCATGTATCAGCTGGGAGCGTAACAGATCCGCCTTTGTTGTTAGGAATGCACGATCAGTCATTGATTGACATGAACCCTCCTTATGTCAGTCAAGGACCTATGGTTAGTTATGTGGTGAGCAGGAACCCTCAATAAGGTCCCGATCAATCCATAAGGGAACCCTACTCACAACCTCAAATGATTCAAGGGGCACTCCTTATCCTGGGGGTACTTCCATCCCCCAGCCTAACAACCCTTATGGAAACCCATAGTATAATACCATACCCCAAGGCACTTACTATACCATGCAACCTGTGTATAATATTGTAAACAACACAATGGGAGGACTGCAAGGATCCTCAAGTCATATGTCATTTCCTTGGTACAATTCAGGAGCATAAAACACTTCTCCTTTCTTGGCAATGCTTGATATTCCCGATTTGTACAAACTTACAAATGACCCCATCTATCACAACTTACTTTGGCCGCAAATCCTACATAAAATACCAACAGACATTCCGAAGTTCGAAGGGAAACAAGGGGAGGATCCGGGTACACACATCACCACCTATCATCTATGGTGTGTTTCTAACTCCATGGTGGATGATAGTATCTAGCTACGTCTCTTTCCCTTCACCCTTACTAGAAATGCAACCAAGTGGTACGTCGAGTTACCACACGCTTTAGTCAATACCTTTGGCACTTTAGCAATGGAATTCTTAAAGCACTTCCAGCTACCCATCCACTATGAAAGTAGGATGGAACTCCTCACTTCATTACATCAGTACACCTCAACCCACATCTCTAATCATATACATGAATAGAGACGTAAGCGGAGGTTAGTCAAAGCTCCCCTCCTAGACTATTTATTAGCATATTGGTTCTGCAAGACTTTACTCTCCCAAATTGTTAAATATGTCACCTTAGGTAGTGTGGTCACAGAAGACCAATCCATTCATCGTGCCTAACACTTAGATCTGATATATTCGTAATCTAGCACTTTATATGGCGTCACTCCCAATGCCCCTTGCAACACCAATGCTCCCGCTACTCAGCAACCTGGAGCGTACACTGATGGGATTATCGATGCAACCTCTGGGATTGCTGTAAAACAACTCAACGGTCACATTTCCCAGATGTCAGTTGACCACTCTACCAAATCAATTGCTCTTCCTACCACCACGATAAACTTTGTGCAGTCTACACAAAAACCGGTGGTAAGAACAAGAAGAATAAGAAAAAGATCGCTCCTTTTGAAGATCAGTCAACAAAGCAGTACAACCGGTAGAAATTTGAATAATGTAACACTTATTCACAGAGATTATCCTGATTATACACTATTTTTGAAATGCATGCATAATACATAACCTCCTCTACCATTGATCATCAATTTGTGGAATTAAAAAAACAATCGCATGTGCACATTGAAACATCAATCACACATATCAACACAGTATGTAATGGGGAAAGAATACAGCTGAAAACCCCCATCTATCTGTATATTATTATGATAGAGAACATGTAACAATACATAGTACAATACTCTTCACAAGTAATCAGTACTATCTTCACATGCTACACACAAACTAGCTCAGATCTGAACAAGTCACGAGTTCAAATATTCTCCACTGTTTGCCTGCCTCTATTGCGCAATCTAAGTTGAGAATAGATGAGTTCCAAGTTCGAAATCCCTTTGGCTTGTACTGTGCAATCCTCATTGTCAATCTCAATCAATAATTGTGCAAATCTCATGCACAGCTATAGTCAAAACTGATAGTAGTCTCACTCTTTCACCCACCTCTAACACTTGTCTCCATTGAACTGTCCATGAACTGAGTTAAATGATGTATTATTTAGTTGATTTATGAGTTAATAATTAGTGAATTAATTAATAATTAATTCACACCACTCATCACCAGTGTATTTTCAGTTAGACTAAATACAACTAGTTCAACTAAGTCAAACTGAACGCAACTCCATCAACTCCTCAATCAACTCCACCAAACTCAATCACTTGAGTTATAACTAAAGTCCATCATGCAATAGCTCAACTAACCCATAGGAAAAGAGTATTTCCTTCTGGCAGTTGCATGTGCCACATCCATAGCTCAAACTGAAGTGCTGCAAGAGGATAAGATAATGTTTATAGTCCAAATATTATTAAAAGCTAATAATATTCGTCTGTTTTATTTTTTGACTGGTAGTATAAAAATAGACTCCGCCCATATGTCTAAAAACAGAGGTCCATCTATTTTTACCAACATGACCAATCATCCATAAATAGCATCCTGCAACTCATAGACCATGATCCATATGTCTAAAAATAGACATAGTCTAAAAATAGACTTTGTGCCAAAAATAGCCTGCGGGCCCACTTAGTGAAGGCGAATTCTTTTCACTAAGCTCCATCATCTTGTTGCATTTTCAACAGCCTGGGTGTATTTTGTTCATTTGTTGTCATTGTCATAGGCTTTTTCAAGTTTTGACAATGGTGTTAGTCTTGCCTTGCCATTTCCGAATAGCCATGGTGTGATGGGATTCGTTCTTGGTTGAAATTTTGATTTCCGGAAGGTTTTGGATCTGGGTGATGTGTTCTTAGGAAAATCCCAAGGGTTGTGGAGATGGTTTTCTCTGAGAAGCCCTCAATAGGTGGGTGGAGATAGGAAAATTCCTCAAGGGATGGTGAAGGAATTCTGAGGCATCCAAGCTCGGTTTGGTTTTATGATCTTGAAATCGGTTTAGGTGAGATCACGGTATGGTGAGGGTGGAGGTGGTTTAACCTCTGGACTCCCTTCATTATTTATGTATTGGTTTATCCCATGAGATACCATATTCATGCTTGGAATATGGCACAAGGGTGTTTGGTTGAAATAAATATATGGTTCAACCCAATCTATGGTCGGGTGGGACGTGGAAGTCCCTGACTTGGTTAAATTTAACATATGGTTAATAAGAGCTAAGTTTCTCTTGTATTTGATGAGTAATTATACTTGTTATTATGTGGCTTTAATGGTTGTTCTATTATTGCTATCTACCTAGTTATATGTTGGTTATAAGCATGGTTATATGACATATTTAAGTATGGATCTTATCAAATTTTTATTGATGAATGTTTTTTAATGAATGCATGAACTAATTGGTGTTATGAAAATTATTGTGAGAAGGCATTGGTCCTTCTTGTTAAACCTCAACTAAGTTTCATATCTCTATATTCATATATGCATTCATGACCTGTAGGTTTCATGTTTATCATGTGTTTGACATAATGCTTGTCCTAGTTGGGAGGGGTAATTTCAATTCCTTGTTAAAGTTCTTGGTTTAGAATCTTTGTTTCTATGTTATTCATCATTTCTGGAAGTTTCATTGAGTTCAGGGTAGAGGCTTGAGTCCTAGCCCTTAAAACGTTGCTCAAAATTTGGGGTTGCTGACACAAGACTGACTGGAAAAGTCAATAGTCATTGGGAAGTAGGTGTATGGGAGAGACTGGAGGCTTATAGTCACTTGGAAGCCTTGTCAAGGGAGAAATTAAGAGCCCAGGTCAGTGCAAAAGTGAGTTAGCTCAAGGGTTGGTTAGCTCCTGGAGGTCCTGTAACTCCTGAGGGAAGTCAGTAAAGTCTTAAGTTGTTGAATCCATTTCCTTAAGGTCGTGTAGGAGGTTAAGTCTTATCATAGTGACCCTAAGCTTGTGTTTACCCTAGGAAAACCGGTGAAATTGGGTAAATGTGGGAGGAGGCAATTTCAAAGCTATTAGTCTCTCTGTGATTTCTTCTTTAGATCCATGAAAAAATGCCCACTTATGTTTTATATTGAGCTGAATTATGTTTTGTGTTTGATTGTTTATGATTTGCCCTATGTAGAATTGAAACCAACCTATGTATTATATATATAAATATTTTTTGAATTTTTTTATCCCATTTTTACCAATGTAAAACCATTCTGTGGTTATAGAGTTATAAGGTGACACTTGTCCATGATTGGAACATGTTGTGTTTGCTCCAAAAGTTGAATAAATTATTTAAATGTCAGATGCCAATTATGTAATAAAATCCATAGGTATCTCCTAATCTTCTAGCAAAGAGATCTACTACAATCTTGGTTGGAGCTTCTTCAATAACTTTGATTGGATCTACTATGCGTTGTTAACATACTCTATATATTTTGACCATGCTTTCTTCGTGACAATGGTTGATTATATTTTCCAACATATTAATTTACTTCAAGAGTTTTCATTTGAGACATTATGATCATATTTATGCAAAATACACATGCGTTACCAATTTAGTAGCAGTGCTTGCCATTTGAGCATCATTTCAAACTATTCTATCTATACTAATACTTTTATTCATTGCTAGTTTAGAGGAGGTCTTGTTTTTCTTGAGCCATCAATGACAAAAATGGCTACATATCGACAATATTTATCCCCATGTATATAGTTGAAATTATTGTTTAGTGACATATGGTTCTTTTACATATTCAACAAATTTACTGGGTAGAGTAGCAAGAAATACCTGTTCCCACAATGCACTTTTGCTATCTTTGACTTCGTATATCTTTTGTTTCCAATCTTTATGGAAGTCATCATAATGCAACACTTTTTGTATTTCATGTATGATGAGGGTGATTGAGTGTTTTTATGCTATTTCTTATTGTGTTCCACACTAGTGCAATAATATCATTATAGTTATAGCACCTATCATGTTTTTATGAGCATACTCGTCTTCATTAAAGATGATATCACCATTTTCATCTTTCAAGGTTTCTTTCTCCATTTTTTCTATCAGGGCTAGAGAAGTTTTTGTTTCCCACCATTTGACTAGTGTTCCTCTAAAGCATTGTATTATTGATTTTCATGCTTCTACTTTTATTTTCCATTTAATGCACATTATCTTGTAAGAAACATACATTTTGTCAATAATTTGTTTGATCTGTCCCAAAAATAAATTGTTGATATTCCTTTCAAAATACCATTAATCTGCAAAGGATTGTACTAAATGAATATTTCCTTTACCATAAAGATCTGGTGCTACTTGATCCAAGATATTTTCTTTGGTGATGTTAAAAAAATTGCTTAAAGAGCATGAAAATACCATAAATGCAATATCCATGAAGAAGCAACATAAAAAGAAGGCAACATACACAATGTGCCAAGATTTATTAACGAAGTTCACTCACAATGTGTGAGATACATCTCCAGGCCCAACTTCAAAGTGGAGAGGCCTCTATATTATCTTAGTAAAATAATGCAAGCACATGGAAAAATGCATATCAATACCTCACATATAGGGATGACCTAAAAATCCAATACTCAAATTGCAACATACTCCATACTAGCAACTTTGCTTGGAATTCAACAACTTTAGAGTATCAACACGACCACCTTCTGACATATGCAAGGTTGCCTCAAAGTTCATTCCAATAATTTAATGACACACGTGGGCTTCTGCCATGAGTCCTAAAATATGTTGCTCAACTCACAATTTTCAATACACCAATGGACTCGTCAAAATTTTGAGAAAAATGAGTAAAAACATCATTAGGTTCTGGACTATCACCTCCTCCTCAAATTGCATGCCACAATAGTTCAAAATATTCTTGGATTATGCTCTGAAATATTCTCTATAATATTCCACTAGATTTTTGCCTACATGGGACCCCTCTCGGCTTGTTACTGGTCCAAGCATTGATGCCCTTCTCTCTATGTTCGCGACCCCCTCCGATAGATGAATGAATCAATTAACAAAGTCTGATTCTGGTGCAATGGTTGGTATATGTAAGTTAAGGCGTTTGTGGTTGGGGGAGGTCTTGGGGTCAAACTCGTGGTCCTCCATTTTTGGCCTAAATACAATTTTTTTTGTTAATAAAGCTAAATGAAATACAAACTATTTGTTAATAAAGCGAAATGATTTGATATGTAGTTTGTTATAACAAACAACCATATGTATAAACCAAAGTTGAATGGATGTTGCATACATTCCAAGACCACTTGGACCTAATTTATAGGTGCCACATGGCACCATGTGATTAGGCCACATGGAAAACCCTCATTGGTCCATGGATCCACTTAGTCATTCACACCCTGCCACATCATCATTGAGTCATCACCATGTGTGCTTCCACATCATGCCACATGGATGATTATGGTAGGTGCCATATCATCTCTATGGGTCCCACCTAGCCTGATGATTTGGTTTCCACAAGGAAGCTTATGGGATTTCCACGTGGCATCTTGTGGGGTCCCACCTGCACAATTTTTTGTTGTTTGTGTCAAACTTTAGATGAACATATCTTCCTCACACGGACTTGGATTGAGGTGTCGTTTGCGTCGTTGGAATTATCTCAATGAGATATATGACTTGGTTTTAGTTTTGCTAAGATTTTATAACTTAAAATCTTGAACCTTTTTTTAATCCTCCTAGATCATTCCTCCCCACTAAAATATAATTGGTCTCCAAAAGTTACATACAAAGATTGTAAAATTTTTCTCTGATTTAGCACAAAACCCATACCTTTTGTTATCCAAAAAAAAGTCCAAAAATATCACTATGTTACATACTCAAGTGATTTTATACACTTCATCACATTTACAAGTCTTTCCCATTTATGGGGTATTTCAAAAAATAACATGTGATTTACAATGGTGGCGACACTCAACTACTTAAAAAAGATACCCATCTCTTACCTAACTAGGCTAATGAGTTTTCTTCTTGTAGCTATCTTTCTTCCTGCTTCATTGGTTGGTTCCTTTATAGGTGCTTTCTAGTCCTTCTTCAGACGTAGCTATGGATGGAGATTCTAACATGTATCTCTTTGGTGTCCTCTCTCATTTCAATAGGTGTAATGGTTTCTATTCATCCATAATTTCTTGTCATTCTTTTTCTCTTGATGTGGAGAGGGATCTCTAAGTTGTGTTTCCTTCTTAGATGACATAACCTTCCTTGAATGGTTGTATTTGGTGTGACTTTGGTGAGGTAAATTTGAATTAGCTCATCCCACAAAATGCTCACCTCCATTTGGAGATCACTTACAATCATGATCGCTGGAATGGTGTGATGGTTATCAACTTGCATTGATTCAAACTCTCTTGATTCTATGGCTTTAGAGTGTCTTTCATCAGTGGTATTGGATGATCCTCCAACCTCCTCTCTGACATAGCCCAGTCCTGCATATTGAGGTAGTTATACCACTTGGATGGGATTCACAATTCCTTGGCCATGATCTCTTAGGCATTTTCCTTCATATCCTATTCTCTTTAACAACTTTGAACCATTTCCCTTGGTGTGTTTTTCAAATGCACCAAAATAATTATCATAATGAGAACATGAAACAAATTAATTACCTTACCTTAGTTGTCGATTATGGAGTTGGTGAGGATGGCATCACTAAGCCTCCATTACACTACGTAGGCCTCCTCTCTAGATTGGAACTAAAGCTTCAATACCTGCTTATTCTTTTCTACTTCTTGTGTCAATCTCCTCAACTAAACATTCTTTCCTTGAATGTTCTGGTTTATTTCCTCGAGTTCTTAGAGCCATGAGTTCTTTGATGCTTTCACCATCTTTGGTCCAACACCTACAAGGCCAACAATTGTGGTCTTCATCTCGTCACTTGAAGAAAAGACTAGGTCATGTTGCATTGTAGCAACAACTTTATGCTTCCCTTTTCTCCTTGATCTCTTAGGCTTTAGTTTGGGATGCAATTTCAATCAATGCTCCTCATTATGTGCATATTTCTTACAATGAGAACAATAGGGATTTCCTTCCTTTTTCTTTGTTTTTGATGTATTATTTGCATGGTTGTCTTATTCATGCTTTCCCTTGTTTTCGATATGAATTGCTTTCATAATAGCTTCATCTAGATTAGTGGGATCAAACAATAACAATGAGTGATGAAGATAAATGCGTAAAGCACCAATGTATTGTTGGGTCGTGTTATACTCTTTCCATGACTAGCCCACATAGTTAACCGGGGGGTTAATAGGGGGGCGGAGCCCCCCCTTCATTGTTTCGATTGCGTAGCGGGGGGAGTCACAGGGGGTTTGAGGGGTGTAGGTAACCCCACTCTATGGGGTCTGGGGTAGCGCCCTAGAAAATTTTGGTTTTGGACCCTATATTAGGTTCGGTGGACCTACCTATGGTTGTGTGCATGATTTTCGCACATGGTTTTGGACGCGATGGTTTTCGGTCCATGGTTTTGGATGCAATGGTTTCCGGTCCATGGTATTTGATGCTTCGGCATTTATAAATATGTATTATAACATTGAAATGAACATAATGAAAAATCAAGCTGGTAGTCTCAGTTTTGGGATCCAGGGGAAATCTCTGTGTATATGTGTTTTATGTATTATGCTCTCACATTTCTTTATTTTTTGTTTTTAGAATTCGTATGTAGGTAATTTCTATATGGGGTTAAAACCTACATTTGGTATTAGAGCTACTTTGGCTTTAAGGGGATACCTTTTTTGCTGAGGGGTTTCGCTCGGGCTTGTGGTAGACGTTGTTTAGTGGGAGATCTGCGAGATCGATTCTGGTGGTGAAAGAAGATAGCGAGCAGCGGAAAGATAGAGATCGAGAAATTTAATGGTCAGAGTTTTGAGTTGTGGAAACTCAAGATGGAGGATTTGTTGCTGGTAAAGATCAGTGGATAGCGGTAGATCTAGATACTAAACTAATGGGATTGTCTGATGAAGAATGGAAGAAGTTGGATCAAAAGGCAAAGATCACAATACGATTATGTGTCTCAGATTCAGTATTGCTGAATGTATCAGGGGAAGTTATGGTGAAGGTTTTGTGGGACAAGTTAGGGACTTTGTACCAATCTAAGTCTCTGGTGAATAAACTGTTCCTATGGAAAAAGCTATATAACTTGATGATGAAACATGGACACTCGGTGACAGAGCATCTGAATGCGTTTAATACTATGGTAAGTCAGTTATCGTCTATTGATATCAAAATTTCAAATGAAGATAAGTGCATTAGTTTGTTGTGTTCTCTACCAGATTCGTGGGATAGTCTAGTTATTGCAATAGGTAGCAATGCAACTGCCTTGCATTTTGATGAAATAGTCTCATCCTTGCTGGCGGAGGAGATGAGACGGAAAAATATGGATAGCCAAAATGGTAATGCCTTGTCTATACAAGGATGGTCCCAGAACAAAAACAAAAATAATTCATCGAGTGGGAGATCTAAATCTAGAGGGAGATCTAAATCTCCAGGAAAACCTCTAAAGGTGGTGTGCTGGAAATGCGGAAAGGAAGGGCACTACAAAAAGGGTTGTAAATCTAAAGCTCCTAACAAAGGAAAGGGATTTGATGATTCTCCTTCTGAAGAGGCGAAAACCACCTCAGATGAAGGTGGGTGATATGTACTTGGATTCTTCAAGATCATGAGGCATGGTTGATTGGCTCAAGTGCATCCTTTCACTTCACTCCCCATAAAGAGTGGTTCTCTGAGTATGATAAATACGATGGTGGTGATGTCTTCTTAGGGGATGATAGGAAGGCTGGAATTGTTGGTCGTGAAAAAGTAAAGTTGAAGTTGCAAGGTGGAAGGGTTAGAACACTTCCGAATGTTCTACATATTCCTTCATTGGCTAGAAATCTGATTTCTATAAGCAAGCTGGATGATGCAAGTGTAAAAATAGTGTTTGAGAAGGATACCTGTAAGATGGTTCAAGGAGCATTGGTATTGATGCGGGGAGTTTGGATTGGAACTCTGTACAAGCTGCAAGGTAGCACTGTTGTTGATGGGTGCAACAGTTATGTGGTTCCTGAAAGTGGAGCAGAAAATCTAGTGGTCTCTGGAGAGAAGACCATGCTGTGGCATCAAAGGCTTGGACATATTGGAGAGAAGGGCCTTCGAATACTTCATGGTAAAGGTATGGTAGAAGGTATGAGTAATAGCTCTTTGGATTTTGATTTCTGTGAAAATGGTGTATATGGCAAGCAGATCGGGTGAGTTTTCCCTCTGGTGGTAAGAGGGCGAAACAGATATTAGAGCTTGTGCACAGTGATGTTTTTGGACCTGTGAAAGTTCCATCACTGGGTAAGTCTATGTACTATGTATCATTTATAGATGACTTCTCAAGGAATACATGGATATATTTCCTTAAGAAGAAATCTGAAGTCTTTGACAGGGTTAAAGAATTTAAGGCTCTGGTGGAAAATCAGACAGAGAAGAAGATAAAGGTACTGAGGACAGATAATGATGGAGAGTTTTGCAGTAAGGAATTTGAAGAATTCTGTAAGAAGTGTGGTATAGCATGGCAGAAGACTACTCCATATACACCTTAGCAAAATGGAGTTGTAGAAAGAATGAACAAGATGTTGATGAAAGGGCAAGAAGCATGCTCAATGGTGCCAGGTTAGGACAGGAATTATGGGCAGAGGCAGTGGAGACAACATGTTACTTGGTCAACATATCACCTTCATCAGTTTTGGAGGATAAGACTCCACAAGAGGTATGGACTGGTAAGAAACCCTCTCTTTCACATCTGAGGGTATTTGGATGTGATGCATATGTACATGTTCCAAAGGAGAAATAAACCAAGTTGGATAGTAAATCTGAAAAGTGCATCTTTATTGGGTATAAGGATGGTTTAAAGGGTTATAAGCTTTGGAACCCAGTAACAAGGAAGGTTGTGTACAATCGAGATGTGGTGTTCAGAGAGGTGAAAGATGTTACTAAACATGAAGTCCAACCAAAGGAACCTGATAAGATGGAGTTTGATCTAAAGGAGGAAGAATCAGACTCTACAGTAGAGGAGGAATCAGAATATGAAGAGCCACAAACTCCGGGTGTGAGAAGATCAGTTTGAGAATGAAGGCAGCCAGAAAGGTATAGTCCATCTACTTTATGTTCAAATTTTGCTTTATCTATTACTGATGATGATCCGAGAAGTGTGAAGGAAGCAGTAGATTCAGAGGATGGAAAACTTTGGAAAGAGACCATGGTTGATGAAATGGCATCTTTGCACAAAAATGAGGCTTGGGATTTGGTGGAGTTGCCAGCTGGAAGGAAACCCATTGGCAGCAAATGG
>APFE031633880.1:279818-311435 GCA_000404065.3 Pinus taeda
GATACTTGTGAAAAGTATTATGCTGTGTAATTTTACATGACTCAATCATTAATATACAGATAGTTGGGGTTTTTAGCGAGATGCTTTCCCCGGTATACATACTGTGTTAATGTGTGAATGCTCTTGATGTTTTATTGTTATTGATGCTGCTATATTGATGATCAACGTAGAGGAGCTTATGTATTGTGTATGTTTTCCGCAATAGTACATGATCAGGATAATCTCTGTTGAATATGTGTTAAATTATTCAAAATTTCTACACTGGGGAAGAAATTTGGAGGCTATACACCTTGTCTTAGCTTGCCAACACACTTCCCATCATTTTGGGCAAGGATTAAGGTATGGAGCATTATTGATAATTTTATATTTTATGAAGACACTTCACCATGACTTGGTTCACATTTAGGTAAGGTTACATGGATTATCCTACATTTTGTTGCATCATTGATGGAAAGAATTGTTCCTAGGTCAAATCCAAGGTATGTGAGCCAAAATATGGAGAATGTGAGCATGAGTTAAATTCTATAAGGCTTATTTCAAGGGGTGGCCAATATTAGAATATTGAAAATATGCATAAATATATAAAGATATAAAAACAATAGATTTTTACTAGTCTAACCTCATATGCATAATAACAACACTTAATCAATAATAAAAAGGAGATAAAAGGAAAGGACATACCAAATTTACATGGTAAAACTCCTATGGGGGAAAAATACACAAGAAGGCAATAACATCTTTAACATCTTTAGAAACATTAACATTACAAAGAGCACCAGCACAAATGCTTCACTTGTTACAAAGATAAGGATTTGATATTTAATGTGTCACGTGTTTCATTGGACTCCTTAACCTCTATTACATACGAAAAGGTATTGATGAATCTCCTTCTATTAATCCATGTGGGATAAAGTAATTTCACCTCTTTATATAATATATTATCACAAAGGTATTTTGTCATCTCGTCTTGATAACTTGTAATTACAAGTATATTTTATCATCCCAATAGACTATTTCTTCACTGCACCTTTGTGGCATTGCACACAAATATTGCATCCAACATGGACTGTTATCTAGAGATTGGACCAAATCATTGTTTATAGGGTTAATTTTAGTATAGTTTGAACCTAATTCGTATGAGATTGATCTGATTGACACATCACATTCAAGGATTTTTCTGGCTCTGTGCATGTGATATTCATGTTGAATTTGTTGCCAAGTAAGGGAGGTTTCCCTTGGATGCCAAATCCCTTGAATGAAAAGCTTATTCTGAGTTGTAGGAAGCTAGCCTACACCTTGGAATGCTAAATTATTCATGTCATACCTTACTCTACTATGAACATATCTATGGTTTTTTTAATATCATATGGTAAGGTTTTTTTTTTGGTTTAAAAACCTTGTTATAAATTTTTTCATAAACTTTTCTTTTTAAAAAAAGTTTCACCTCTTTGTTGTTTATGTGGGTTTCTTTTTTTTAAGTTTCACTTATATATATTATATATATATATATATATATTAATACCCTAAAATTTTTCTTATAAATTTCCCACTTTATTTTTTATAATAGATATTTTATTATTTATTAGATAATAAATAAATATTGTATTACAGTGTTTTTAGCATAATATTTTTTTAATGTGGTAATTTGGTAAGTAATAATTTTATTTATAATCAATTAGCACATATATAATGTTCTCATAGGAATATTATTCAAAATTTGCCAATTGTAAACATATTTCAAAAACCCATAATTATTCTAACATAAGAGATTGAATTTTTTAATCTTCGACCAGTGAAATTTGAATGGTAATTTTCTCATAATATGAGACACTTTCATTTTATTTAATTTTTCTTTTAGTCATTGACTATTATTTTTCTCCCCCTTCTTGATGACTAGGGAGAAGGAACACTTATGGAGGAAGATGACAATGCATCAACTCTCCCCCTTTATGAAAATTGAGGGCATTACAGCAACACTCCCATTTACTATAACTTACGACATTCTAAACGACTTTCAAAGTCATACAAACTTTTCCTCTATTATGGGTGTGGTGAAGATATCCAAAGAATTCTAAACATTGTCACAAGCAATGAGTAACACTTCTAAGGCAGCCTTAACATAGTTGCTAGAAAAAAAGCAACATGAGGAAGTTTGAACAAATAATACACTTGAAGGAGTCTAAACATAGTCATTAACAACAACCAAGACCCTGAAGAAGTTTGAATATTGTCAAAAATAATAAAGAAACACTTTTGAGGAATTATACAACAACATTGTCAATTATCTCATTAATTTGTTCAAGGTATTCAATAGAGGGAATCTCTTCCAACAATCTAGTTTGAACTCCTCTTGTAATAAATAACACTTTCTAGGATTCATTGTAACTGGATGTAGGTAGTGAGGCAAAAGTAGTAGTCTTATATCTAAGATATGATCTAGATATGTATATGTTTAGGGCAATAGGATTAGTATCTCCTTTTCCATTCTTTCCAAGTCCACCTCCAATATAGCCCATATTTCCTAACAATCTGGACCTAATACTTGTAGTGTTCTTCTTAAAGCTATGAGAAACAATATGATTAGTGGCCAATAACCCATACAAGGAAATAGAAACATCGACATAAATAAATTTAAAATCATATGGAATATAAGAAATATCATTAATAGATGATTCTAGTTCTCAACATCATCAATCTTCATGTCAACATTTGTAGACAATTGAATTCCAACTTAAGATTGTGTTTGTAGTCCTTTATGGTTTGAATAGTATTATCCTTTTATGTTAGCTACACCAATAAGGATTAATAATATCCCTTTAAGGATTGATACCTATTTTTCAATATTTCTTGGTTTGTCTGCAACTAAGAAAAAAAATATCACAAGATAATGACTTGTTGACGAAGTGGATAAACAACCTTCTATTGAAAAATGCAGCAAGAAATTCTCAATTTGAATTTTCCTTGATTAAATTGAGAAAATTCGAATTTCCACATTAGTAGACAACTTAGATGACGTTAACTTGTGTGACATGGCTTATGTCACCCAATTTACTCAGTAAATTCGAGTTGGAGGATTTAGCGTTTAGTTATGCACGTGTGATTTCTAATTTGTAGCAATCAAGGTTAGTTATCTCAAGTTGTTTTGAGTTAAACTAGTTCCAACTTTTGGAGGAACTAGTGGAATGCCAATCAAGCATTGGGACTTAATTCAAACTCAGTGTTCATCTATTTAATTGATCAATCAACCCAAAATATCTAGTTCATTTAGAGAATTCGAGTTACCCTATTGAGGTGGAGATTCCAAGGAAGTGTTACATCAGTTGTAGACTAGTCTTGAGTGTATAGGTGTTGCATGCAGTGAAATGATGAGCCTAAAGGAATTGTGAAATTTAATTGAGGGATTTTCCTAAATAATAGGGGCTAATTCCTTAAGGAATAGCACAAGGAAAAAGGAGCTCAAGCCAAGGGAAAATTTGACTAAATTTGGGTCAGAGGCCTTCGGTGAGCAAAGAGATAGGTTGTGCACTTGTAGGGTGAACTCAGTTGAGCAAAGAAATTGTAATAAATCTCTATTCATTTGATTAATGCATGTAGGCATTGGGGTTTTTAGTAGATTTCTTTCCCCAGATACTTGTTTCATGTTTTTTATTTATTCTTGCATCTCCAAGATTTTGTTCTAAATTGTGAATTAATGTTCGCAAAGAAGTAGTGTAGGTTTGTATCTTGTGATTTTGATTGAATATTCATGCGAAGTTGCAAACATGCAACCTAATTTTTACATGATATCAGAGTTGGATTCACATTAGAACAGGAAATTCGAATTTGTTTCTTAGAGGTTCGAATTTGAAGATCAATGTAGTAGGATTTGTTCATATCTAAGAAGATGACCTTCAATGGACTAAGGATAGAGTATGCCTTGGAAGACACCTCTAATTTTGTTGCATGGAAGGACCACATGGAGGCAATATTGGATGAAAATGGATTGCTAGAATACATCAAGACAAATGTTGCAAAACCTCAAGCATTTAATGCCCAAAACCTTGCTCAGTGGAAGAAAGATGTAGCCAAGGCAAGGATAATCATCTTGGAGGGAGTATGGGATCATATTATCTCGAATCTCCATGGAAAAGAAACTCCATTAGAGATTTAGAAAGCACTTACAAAATTTTTTGAGAATAGTAGTGGCCACAGGAAGCTGGCACTCAAGGATAAACTTCGAAGTATCAAGACACAAAAGAATGACACAATTTTGTAGTATCTGAGTAAGTTTACATAGTTTCGTGATGAACTTGGCAGGGTTGGTGTTAATGTCCCTAAAGAAGTCTTTGTAATTCTAGCCCTTCTGGGCCTTCCTAAGAGCTAGCATAGCTATCAGGATTTGGTAAACAGGAGGGAGAAACTACTAAGTTGGGAGATATTATGGTGTGATTTGGTACATGAGGAAATAAGGCGGAATAACAAAGATGGGACTTAATCCAAGGGCGATGATGAAGAAAATTTGCATTGGATGGAAAGAAAAAGAAGGGAAAGGGGAAGAAATCCCAATCCAAACTAGAATCTGATCAAGGGGGCAAGAAGAAAGATTTTCAAAAATGAAATGCTTCCATTGTCATGAATTAGGGCAATAAGCCACGAAGTGTCTACACAAGAAGCAAGCAAGAATACCTCGGTAGAAGAAGCAGGTGAAGCTTTGGCTTCATAGTTATATCTTCAATTTACCCTCATTGCATGATTTTCCAACATAGTGATGGGGAGTGTGTGGTACTTGGACTCTAGTGCATCGTTCCACATGATGAGAAATAGAGATTTTTCAATGATCTGGAAGAAAATATTTGTAAATGCACATTAATATGGGGGATGATGGAAAGTATAGCGCAATCGATATTGATAAAATCACCTTTCAGAGGGAGTCAAGCTCCCCCCTCAGGCTCAAGGATCCCATGTTCATTTCGGGCCTAAAGAAAAATCTCATCTCTGTTGCAGTTTTGGAAGACCATGGTTATGATGTGATCTTTAGGAAAGGAAAGGAATTCTAAGACACATAACCATGGGACAGGTGAAACAGGTAAGGGCTCATTTGAAGAACCTATACAAGCTAGATGTGGAGGATTTTGTTGCATTGAGAACAAAGGCAAAGAAGGTACAGAACCCATGATGTTGGTGAACTTTGGCATAGAATACTTGGTCATTGCATCATGGCACTTTGAATATCATGCAATAGATAACCACAAGCCTCCCCAAAGGATCACTTGAGTAGCATGATGTATGCAAAGGATGTACTTTAGGGAAGTATCCACATTCCATGATCAAGAAAACAAATCACATGTAGTCCTTGAAAGGATCCACCCTGATGTATGTGGACCTTTCTCGATAGCCTCCACTACCAACCACAAATATTTTGTCATTTTTATTGATGAATTCTCACGGAAGCGATGGATATTCTTCATGTGGAAGAAGGATGAGACTTGAATTCAAGGCAGTGGTTGAGAAAGAAACAAGTAATAAGGTGAAGGCTCTCAGGAGAGATAATGGAGGTGAGTATGTGTCGAATGAAATTAAAAAAAATTGTGAAAAAGAAGGAATTCAACGAGAGTTGACAACACAACACAACCCACAACATAATTGGGTGGCTAAGAGGAAGAATTGTAGCATTGTGGAAGCAACAAGGTGATGTTTCATGACCAAGGCCTACCTCTACATTTTTGGGTTGAATCATGCAACACAACAGTCTATTTGTAAAACTTAAGTCCTCATGAGATTCTTGGTATGATTACACCGAAGGAGGCTTTGTTGGGGAGAAAGTCGGATGTGTCACACTTCAAGATTTTTGGAGCCTCTATTTACTTCCATGTATCTAAAGAATCAAGGAAGAAGCTAGTGTTGACAACATAATTGGGGGTATTTGTGGATTACACAGAAACTCCCCACAACTACCGTGTGTACTTGTCATCCCTGAGAATGATAGTTGTGCGAATGGATGTAAAAGTTGATGAAAAAGAAGCAAAGTGGTGCTCTCTTGAGAGGGAGCTTCAGATCCTACCAAATAGGAGCTTTTAGCTCCAAAGGATGAACCTCAAGAAGTTGTGGAGTAGCCACAAGTTGAGTAGCAGAGGGTAGAGACAACCACTCAAGCAGAACCATCCAAAGAAAGCAAGTAAGGGACCACAAAATCTGAGAGACTTGTGCAAGATGTGAGGGAGAATGTGGTTTCTCCTTCAAATCAACACATGTAGATAAGGCCACCATATCGATACACTATCTACATGGCTCTAATGACTAAGCTTATAGAGATTGAGTCATCCTCTTTCGAGGAATCAAGAGAGAAACCTCTATGGGTTAATGCAATGGTGGAGGAATATGAATCCATTGTAAAGAATAGTGTTTGGGAAGTGGTTCCCAGACTAGTAGATAAATCAGATGTGGGTTCGAGATGGATCTTCAGGGAAAATCATGCAGCAAATAGAAGCATAGAAAATTACAAGGCCAAATTTGTGGCCAAGGGGTGCTCTCAGGTTGAGGGGATTGACTATGAGGAGACTTTTTCTCCTTTAGTAAGGTACTCATCCATTAGATCAATTCTTTCTCTGGCTGCACAGTTGGGGTGGAAGATCCACCAGATGGATGTAAAAATAACATTCCTCCATGGAGTTATTGAGGAGGAGGTGTATATCAAGCAACCAGAAGGCTTCGAGAATTTTGATCGGGAGTCTCGTGTGCAGACTCAAGTGAGTGTTGTATGATCTCAAGCAAGCACCCCGTGCTTGGCACACCATGATCAATAGTTATCTCACCAATTTTGGCTTCACCAAAAGTGAAGCAGATGAAAACCAATATCATATCTTCATAGAAGATAAATTGTTGATTTGTCTTATATGTTGATGGTTTGATTTTAACTAGTGATGAGTAACTGATTAGATCTTGCAAGGACTTTGCAAGAGAGTTTTAAATGAAGGATTGGAAGTATGGCAAGGTGATGGGGAATATTTTTTCTCTTAGGGAAAGTATGCCAATGAGATACTTCGGAGGTTCTGCATGGAGAGTTGCAAACCCACAGAGACACCTCTAGCAACCAACTAGAGGAAATAGGTGTTGGTTTCTGAGTGTGAATAGCTATTCAACCCTTTTCCACATTTAATTTATCAATCCGGGTGCATATATTATTTCAAGGTAACACGCAAAATATATGCAAGTAGCAATGGCACAATCCAATCACCAATCCCAAATTCAATAACTGAATTAATTAAAGAAATATTGTGATAGTAAATAAGAATCAATTGCAGAATTATAAAAGCATTCACAACAATTAAGTAAGGTATTGTAACAACCAAAATAAACCAACATAAACAAAATAACAACACACAGAAATAATACAACAGCTGATCATAAGAGTAGGCCCAACTCTCTTATCAGGGTTGTGATGGATTTACAACTCATAGAGAGAACATCAAAATAACTTGCATTCAATTAATTAAATAGTCTTCTGTTACAGTCTCAACCCCCTACATGGCTAACTTGATTCACAACATTGAAACCCTTCTTATACAAATATTTAGAGAAAATTGTTCTTTGAATCTGGCAACTAATGTCTACAAATATACATTTGTTGAAACGATCAGCTAGTTGCAGAGAGAGAGAGAACAAGAAAGGTCTGGAATGACCTAGAATCTATTATGATGTTACGACGTTGTCGAAATAGTGTTGTAAGCTTGGAGTTACTTTTGTGATTTGCATATGTGACCTTTGACCACCGAATCTATGGAATTGACAGAATTAGTGACTCGCATAGGTAAAATCTTCGTGAATATTACTTCATTAATTAAATATTCTAGGAATACAATCAAAGAGGACTTACCTTGTGCATTTGGATCAATTAGTGAATATAAAGGATACAAAGGAGTGAAAGAGAGAGTAAAAATGGGGGTAAAAGCATGTATATTTGGTACTCAACATCTCCCCCCAACTAGTCATTCTGCATGTCCTCATGCAACTCGACATCTCTTCAAATCTGGGTTGGACTGGCCATGGTTAGCATGAAGCTGAGCAAGGTCGTATTCTTTAGCCATCTCTGTCCTCAGAGGTTTATATCCTTATTTCATAAGGACATCCTTCCACCAATCATTGCTCACAGTATATGCTAGAGTGTAATGCTTTGTTGGTAGCCAATTGAGGGGAAACTGAAACCTCAGCCCCACCCACTAGACCTTATAGGTTTGAATGCATGCAACAAAATGTGGCACTCTTTCTAATGCTCGAGCAAAATTGGGTTCTCCAAAAAGCTCCTAGTTTCTGACAGTTGATGAAGACATCATCCATCTCCTTTGGCAAGTATCAAGGGCTTCGTCTTGAAAAGTGACTATCTGTCTGACACAGAGGTCAGTACACCATTTCTATGTTGTCAACATTTGTTCCTTAGATCCCTCAATCTGTAGAAAGATGGAGTGCTTGTTATAAATAGTCACTGACTGACCATTCTCCCTCCTTATCATCAGTGGATTTGTAGCTTGATTTCCTTCAAAAGTGTCACAAGCCTTCCTCCATTTAACATGATTAATAGTGTAGGATTTGAAGTTTCTCAGGTGAACATCTTCCACAAATGAAAATGGATTAAAGGTCTCGTCATCCCTCAAGAAATTACCATGCATGTAGAGTTCACACATCAAGTGATGGCTCACGCTATCATGGATTCTTATGATACAAAGGAATTGTATCAGATCCTCAATCTCATGGCTGATATCCTTGTAAATGCTTTCCAGGTAGAAGAAAAAGAAATGTTCATGAAGAAACAAAGAGTAACTATGGGCAGGAGGTCAACAGGCCATTACCTGATGTGCCAGGGTAAACATTTATTCCTTATCTACCTTTAATACCTGCACCTGCCCTTCTAAGTACTTTATCTTTTTCTGTTGTTTCTCTCGCCTCTGCCTTGCTTTATCTAGTTGGTCTACATACCCAGTAATAATCTTAGTAGCATGTTCTTGAACCCTCTTTGTCTCCTTCTTTTGTTCATTCATGGCAGGTTTCCATTTCTGAATTTCAGCAAATAGGAAGAATTCTCAGGCCTCGAACAACTGTTCCACAGGACCAATCTGTGTGGTGGCAGAAGTTGTGAGAACATCTTTTGTCTAGACAGCTACTAAGGAGACCTCAACCTTGGACTTTACAGCCTCCCATTTATACTTCTTTGTCTTCTTCTTTAGCCGAGATACCTACTTTCTCAGCTTCTGAACCTCCATATTTAGCCACATGGTTTCTCCAAACTGAAGTTGATACCTTTATTTGAGAGGTGGTATCCTCTTCTCACATTGTTCAATTCACTCTTTTTTAAGAACAAATTCATTTCCCATCCCCACAATTGTTTTAGAAAGCATTGGATTGCCATTAAAAACTAGCTCCTTTACCATGTCTTCCTTACTTGGTTTTTTGTCCTTGGGAGCACACTCTTCCTCAACTCTTCTCAATTTAGGAACATCTATCGCCTAGACAGTGTCTTCATTGATCACCCTCTGCTCCAATCCTTCTGCAAAAATTTATTTTTCGTCCTGACCTTTAGGGAGCCCTTCCTAGGAATCTGCAAGTGGTGAATCAGCAATCTCTATGCCCTCCTTTGAGCTGACGAACTCCAATATGGGAGGAACAACAATTTCTTCTATTAAACAACGAGGGGAATGGATCCTTCTCACTCCTCTTGGCATTGTGGCCCGAAAAGGAGAGTGGGGGATGTTCTCCACCTGGCCTATATTGGTCTCATCTGCTACCTCTAGTTCTTTTTCTCCATTGCTTTCATTTCTCAATTAAGATGAGCCTTCTTCATGTGTTTCCTCTTGTCCTATGGTCAACACTGGTTCTTGTGGGGCAGTTCCAACCTCAGGGTTTTTCTCTTCCACATTTTCTTGCCCTGATTTAGTTGGTGGTGGTTCTTGTGTAACACCCCTACTCATTTCAACATCCACATCTATTTGGGAAAGTGATGCTAGTTGTTGTGTAGCAGCATCACTCACCAGCTCCTTGACTAGAATTCCTTCTCCTTGTGCTTCATTAATGAAATTTTATTCCTGTAGAACAGTATTAACTCCATCCATTATCTTCATTTCTTCATCAATAGGTTCCAAGGCAAGGCTGGTTCTTCTGTGACAGCCTCGACTGTATCGCCCATTGTTTCCTCCACTTTCATTTCTTCATCAATAGGTTCCATAGGCAGGGTTGGTTCTTGTGTGGAAGCCTCGACTGTATCACCAACCATTTCCTCCACTTCCACTTCCATTTCTTCCAACTCCTCTTCTTCTTTATCCATTTCATCGGGCTCTTCTTCTTCTCCCGCTGTACCAACAAGGGATGTTGGTCCTTCCTCCAATTCTTCTGGTTCTTCTTCTCCTCCTGCTATACCAGTAGGATATGCTGGTTCTTCCTCCAACTCTTATGGTTCTTCTTCTTCTCCTATTGTACCAGCAGGAGATGTTGGTTCTTATTCTTCCAATTCCTCAAGCTCTTCTTCTCTATTAGCTATAACAACTGCTACTTCCTCTTTCGTCATCTCAAGGAATTGTGCCCAAGGAACTTGTAATTAGGCCAATGCATGCATTACCAACATTCAAACCAGTCCATGATTTGTGAGGACCACCAGAACTTGGCGTGAGCTCCAAGCGAACTGCGCCATAAGTTGAATACTTTTCATCAAGAAGAAAGGCATGTTCAAAGAATGAACTTGTGCCTGCGGGAATCAAAGATGGGCTAGAATTTTGAAATGATATTTGAACAAGGTGGTAAACCACCCTTCATAGGTTATATATTTCATTACAAAGCCTGCTACCTCATTCCATGGATATGACAAGGAATTACGTCATACCCCCTTCCCTTATGAACAACACTTTCTCCAGCCTGCAAAAATAATTCCAGAATCTCTGGCAGCGAAGACTTCTATGAAAACCACTTCTATCCCTGCTATGTTAACCCACTGACTTCTGCAATGTCCTCTTCTGTGACGCGAATTTATAATCCTCTAACTCACGAGAAATTCTCATCCAAATTCATCATGAATTCTACCATGATCCCCTCATCGAACCCCTGCAATCTGTTAAAATAAATGTCCCATCCTACTTCTACGAAGACCTGCCATACATATGCATTGATGTGGACCAGGGTTGTATCCTTGGGTTCATGACGCACAACGAGTCCGCCCATCCTATAGAGACTGTAACAACACTTTGGATGCAATAGACCATTGGTAGGAGCGATAGCAACCAAATTATTTGCAGTAACAACATGGTAAAAAAATGAATGAAATGGAACGACGATAAAACGGTAGGTGATTTCTCGGGAAACGAAGAAAATCGTGGAAAATTATGTGAGTACGGTGAATTGTGTGGTAATTATTCTGCATTAAATTAGAAGGGACTAATTGGTACGTGTTTCAAATCCAACACGTGTCAATGATTATGTGAAATAATGATGAAGATTATGGATCATACCGTCAACACAAGGTTTAATGATGGTGATGGATTAATCATTAATGTGGTTTAATTATGCCATCATTTAATTATGATGGAACCCCCCACCCAACTTGTAAATAGTCGTCCACATCATGTCAATGTCTTGTCCATGGAATATTTAATTAAATCTGTAAAAGTCAACGGAGACGTACCTGACGACCTACTTGATGGAAGTGATAGTTGGCAAAGTAACGGCGGAGTAACAACATCCAAAGAGTAGCAGCTTCCAACACTTAGAAAATTTTCAGGAGTAACAACATCGACAGAGTAACAACATCCGAGGAGTAACAACATCGATGGAGTAACAACCTCTGAGGAGTAACCGCACCCAAGTAGTAACATCATCCAAGGAGTAACAACATCCGAGGAATAACAACATCCGAGGAGTAACAACATCTGAGGCTTACAAAAAATTTCGAGAGTAACAGCAGGCATTACTTAGAAATTTTTTCAAGAGGATCTATATCAGTGGAATGATTGTCCCAATTACTCAAGAAATTTTTTAGCTCCTCAATTATTGCACCTCAATAGTAGCTCCTGCAAAAAGACAAACAAGTGAGTAGTAACAACATTATATATTATATATATATATATATATATAAATATATATATATATATATATATATTATATATATATATTATATATAATATATATATATATATATATATATATATATCTATATATATATAGATATAGATATAGATATAGATATAGATATATGTGTGTATGTGTGTGTGTATTATTATTATTATTATTTATTTTTTTTAATTCAAGGGTGCAGAGGAGGTATCTTCTACACCAACAACCTTCAATCCAGATTTTTCAAAGAGATGTTTGATGAAGGCTTTTCTAGAGTAGAGTCTAAGTAGATGTCCATTTACAATAAAAGAAACATGGGAATCATCGATTATGACCAATCTGACAGTCCCAGTGTCAAATACCGCATCAAATCTGATAGTCCCATTGTCAAATACCTCATCAACCTCATATGGTCCCAACCATCGTAAGCGAAGCTTTCATTTAAAATACTTAAAACGAGAATCATACAGTAATGCCCAATCCCCTCTATGAAACAACTTATTTTTAATAAATTTATCGTGCCATTTTCTCTATGTTGTTGTATAGTAGCAGTTCTCTGGAAAACCATTAAATGAATTTCATCAAGCTCATTTAGTTGTTCCAATCAGTGTTTCTGGGCTTTTGATAGGTCCAATCCTACTTCCAGATCCGTTATGAGCGTACTGATTTCAAATTCCACCAGGAAAAATGGGGATTTTCCATAAACAACTTCAAATGGCGAGAATCTTGTCATGTTCTGCCATGTTATTTTATATGCCCAAAGAGCTTCAGGAAGTTTTTCAGCCCAATCCCGATGATGATTTGCCACAGTCTTGGTGAGGATGTTTTCCAATACTTTATTTGTGCTCTCCACTTGACTGTTCGCCTGAGCATGATATGGGGTTGTTATCCTGTGCTTGATCCCATATTTTTCCATAAGCTTTGTTATCATATGTGATGTGAATTGTGCTCCTCCATCTGAAACTATCTCTCTAGGAGTACCATATCTAGCAAAAATTTCTTCAAATAAAAAGTCTGAGACAACCTGCACCATCGCTTTAGCTACACCCTTGGCTTCTACCCACTTTGTTACATAATCTGTGTAGACTAAAATGTGGAATTTCTGATGTGAACATGGGTTAAATGGACCTACAAAATCAATAGGCCATCTCTCGAAAGGCTTAAGAACTACTTGTGGTTGTAATGGAATTTCGTCTGACCGACTAGGCTGGTCCATTTGTTGGAAGCTATCACATCTTCGAACATAGTTTTGTGCATCATTGAAAATGGATGGCCAATAATACCCCATCTATAACACCTTGTGGCCAGTCCATTTTATCCACAAAATCCCCCCCACAAGGGCCATCATGACTAGATTTCAAAATCTCATAGATATCATTTTCTGCTACAAAACAACGGATTTGTTGATCGCCCCCTATATAATTGATATCCCGCTATCCATGAGTAACGGGCACTATGATGAATGATAATTCATTGTTCCCTATATGACAAATGTTGCAATACTTTTCCTGTAGCCAAATAGTTAGCAATGTCTACATACCAAGGGGTATTAAATTGCAAACAAATGTTCATCCGAAAAGCTATCTTCTACAGATTCTCCTTCATTATCAACATTTAATCTAGACATAAAATTAGCAACTACATTATCCTTACCTAATTTATCTATAATGGTGATATCAAATTCTTGAAGTAATAACAATCACCTTGTTATACGCCCAGGAGTTACACGTTTATTCATCAAATACTTGATTTCTACGTGGTCAGTGTACAAAAGTAGGATACCTAGTAATATAATGTCAAAATTTATTAACAACATAGATAACAACCAAGAACTCCTTCTCCGTTACTATATAGTTTAGCTCAGCATATGTTAAATTAGTACTGACATAATAGACTGCATACAGCTTCTTAACTTGTTGTCCCAACACCGCCCATAACATTGTTTGAGAGGCATCTGTGTGGATATGAAATGGAAGTTTCCATTTGGGACCACGTAAGATTGGAGCTTGGTAGATTAGTTCCTGGATTTTCTAAAAATATATTTCACAATCGTTCGTCCATAAAATTTTTGCATCTTTAGTTAACAACTGAAAAAGTGGGAATGCTATCTTGGAAAAAAATTCTATAAAACATCTATAGTAACAAGCACAAACAATGAAACTATGTACCTGAGTCAATGTCTTGGGTACAGGAAAATGCATAATTACCTTTACCTTGGCAGGATCAACTTGTATTCCAACAGTCGAAAGAAAATTTCCTAGCACTACTCCCTCTTCTCTCATCATAAGACATTTTTTTGTACTCAGAGAAACATGCATCTATTTACACCTTTTAAGGACTTTCTCCAAGTTTTCCAACCCTTCTACAAATGACCCTCCATATAGCGTGAAATCATCCATATATATTTCAACACTGTCATCGAGTAAATCAGAAAAAATCGCCAGTATTGCCCTCTGAAAGGTAGCAGGCGTGTTACAAAGACCAAACGGAAGGACTCGGTAAGAAAATGTTCCCCAAGGGCATGTAAAGGTAGTTTTGTCCTCATCCTCAAGAGCTATTTGGATTTTGTTATACCCGCTAAACCCGTCCAAGAAAGAGAAAAACTTTTTCCCAACCAGGGTATCAAGGACTTGATCGATAAATGGCAGAGGAAAATGACATTTCAAGGTTGCTTTATTCAACTCCCTATAGTCTACACAAATCCGCCATTTACCATTATTTTTAGGAACAATGACCAATGGGGATACTCACTAGCTATTTGAGATTGGGTAAATAAATCCTGCATCCAATAATTTCTAGAGCTCCTCTTTGACAATGTTTTTTAAGGCAGGGTTCATCCTTCTTTGAGGTTGTCTCACAGGTCAACAATCTTCTTTGATGTAAATATGATGAGTACACAAATCAGCAGGGATAACTTTCATATCAGTATAAACCCAGGCGAAAGATTATTTTTGTTCTCAAAGGATCTTTAGGAGCTGTTCAGTTTGGGCCAGTGAAAGATTCAGGTTGATATTCAGTGTCTTCCCTGGCTCAATCTCCATTGGTATGATGTAAGAAAATGCTGTTACAGGAATGTCTTATTTTTTTGTTTCTAATCCGATAGTTTCCTATGTTTCACAACTCATGATACATTCCAACAACTGTCGAGTTGGATCTAGAATAGCATGAGGGCTACTAATAAAAGTGTTGACAGTATCATCCTCTGTCTCATTCTTAAAGCAAAGGGCTTACGACATGGTAAGAACTGGTTGGAGTTCCTGTTGTTCAGTTTCAATCCCATCTAAAGACAAAGAGTTATGTTTTGAAATTTTCTGCGAGCTTGGTTCTACAAGGTGATACAAAATAAGGTTTTCCATATTTTCCCGTTAGAAGTTATCATGTTTCATGACCGGCATCTAATATAGGCATCAGCGGTTGCAAGCCAAGGCCATCCTAAAATAAGGGATGACCACCAGCTGGGGACTGCGTATGCAAGACTAGGAAATCAACGGGATAGCGCCAAGAATCCACCGAAATCGTTACGTCTTCCAATTTCCCTAATGGTCTGATTGTATATCTGTTAGCTAGTTATAAGACTGTAGGGGTCAGCTTCAGATCAAGCAAACCCAGTGTAAGCATGGTTTCAAATGTAATTACATTAATCGCAACGCCAAAATCTACCAGTACATTCGAAATATCTACCCCATTAATATGAACTATTAGAATTGGGTTCCTAGGGTCCCCATATTTTACAGGCATGGCCTTTCCCAACATAATGTCAGATAATATCCCCATAACACTAAACGTGAGTGGATCTTTTGTTTTCTTCCCAAGTCTCTTAGAACAATATTCTCTGATATGTTAGCATAAATAGGTACATCTTTCATGGCCTGAAGCAGGGGGATTTTTACAAATGAATTCTACAATTCTCCTAAAATATCAAATTCCAGTTGAAGGACCTGTTTACTCAAGGCTAATCATTCTGAATAAGGAGGATTGGGTTGACAGGCATGAGTAACAGTCAAATGTGAAGGAGAATGTTCCACAGATGGTTGGGTTGTCTCATCCCTGACTACTTGAGATTCTGGATTCTCGTCATCAAGATGTTCAACAATAATGGACAATGTAGAAACATTTATTATCCGGCCATATCACAGATTTATCTCATTAAACCCTTCAGTAGAAACGTTATACAAAGGAAGGTTGAGGTTTTCTGCCTATTGAGCGCCCTTATTGTTTGGATTTGGATTTGGATGGATACAAAGTTGAGATCGAAGAGGAGGGTTATTGGAGGAAACGTTAGATGGCAGTTGTAAATGTTGTTGCTATGTAGGCTGAGGGAATTGAGAAGTAGGGGGAACACGGCTATTCCATCTTTGAGACCATGAATAAATTGAGTTAGGTTGAGGACGTCATGGTTGCCAAGGTGGGTACTAATAATATTGAGGCCAAAAAGGAACTGACTGAGGATTCATATTATAATATTGAAAATGATCTTGAGACGTAACTGGATTTAAGCTTGATGATCATGGTTGCCATGGTTTCTTAAACCCCATAAATCATAACTGATCTGGTTTCTTGGACGCCATAAAGCAATACTACCTTTAGTATTGTAGGATATGGACATGCATTGATGGAGTGACTCTGTTCACAACTAGCACATGTATTTATAGCGTCTAGTGGACACTCCTTTAGTAAAAGTTTCTTTCTACACCAATGGCAGAAAATAGCCATAGTTCTTTCCAACTCCATCCGATTCTAATTTGCTTATAATGTGTCCATTTGGGATGATAATGTACTTAGGATATCAGTTTTCAAATTATGCAGCAAGTTCCCAATTTCTGCTTTTGTGATTCCCCTGCTTGATTCTTTGAAAGTTCGGATTCCTTGTTTATTCCTTGCAGCTCCCCTTGAACATTGAATACACAATTCACAGATGGTGTCAAAATATTCTTTAGATATATCCCCTTTACCTACGATGTTTAACAGCTCCAAATATTCTTCCCTCAGGGCCTGGAGAAAAATAATTTTCAGGATCTTTTTTATCTAAGTCACTATGCCTAGACCTCTGGAGAGTGTACTTAAAATGCTCTACACAATCCTCCATATTTTTGTCCTCCTTTTGCATGAATTTAAAAATTTCTTCCTTAATGTCCCAGGATTTACAATAATCCTGATATTTTTCCACGAAAGCCTTATTCATGTCATCCCTGGTAGAGATGTGTTTTCCTCCTAGACCCACAAACCATTGCAACATTGTCCCTTTTAATGTAGCAAGAAAAATTTTCAGCTTTTGAGCACCATTAACATAGTCATACCCTCTGCAAACAATATCAAACTCGAATAGGAAAGTGTCTAGATATTCCATGGAAATCCCAAAGAATTTTGGCAGTGTGGTCAGTGGAATAGGCTTCATTGGTGCTTCACCCGTGATTTCCCCAATCGGGAATTCAATTGAAGATGTTGCAAGTGCCATAAATATCTTCCAATACTCGCTTGGAACTTCAACGAGTTCCTACTGTGTAACAAATGATGGTTGTGGAATTTTAACAACACTCCCATGATAGTGAGGTGAAGAAAATCCTCTAAGGTTTCCTTCTTCAGTCCTTGAGTGGATTCCTTCTTCTGAGCCTCTGTTGGCCACTTCCTCCCTGTTTGATGCCAGAGGAGGTGCGTTTGATTCCTTTGATGCCCTGCTTCCTGCTTCTCCTGTAGTTTTTGAAATAGATACTTCCACCCTTGGAGGATATATAGGTTGTTCCACAGAATGCCCTTCGGATTTTGTGTGAAATTTCACCCTAGTAGTAGCTCGCAAAGAGGCTTTTGATGCAGCTTTTGTGATAATCTCCTGGATATAGGTATTCCTCCCCAAATCCTTCCTTCCTTTCCTTTGGGGTCCTCCTCTACCCCTTTTATTATAACCCTTGTTCATACATTTATTGGAAAGAAAACATTAAAAATTTCACAGCTCAATACCTCAAGCAGGGCGAAAAACACTTTTCCCTCCTTGGGATGAGAGGATGATTCAAAAATAATAAACCAGGAGAAAGAAAACTAAAGCTCAGGACTTGGAGCAGGGTAACAATTCCCTCCCCATAATGAGAGATTGATTTCTAGGAAATCAATAAAACAAGAAGAAATCGGAAATAAAAGAAAAGAAAACACTATGCTAAGGACTTAGAGAAGGGTAAAAAATTCCCTCCCTAAGACGAGAGATTGATTTGTAGATCAATGTGGATCGTGTTCTTGCACCTTGTTAGCCTCCCTTGCATCGACGCCAAAATGTTGGTGTCCGAGTGTGAATAGCTATTCAACCCTTTTCCACATTTAATTTATCAATCCGAGTGCATATATTATTTCAAGGTAACGCGCAAAATATATGCAAGTAGCAATGGCACAATCCAATCACCAATCCCAAATTCAATAATTGAATTAATTAAAGAAATATTATGATAGTAAATAAGAATCAATTGCAGAATTATTAAAGCATTCACAACAATTAAGTAAGGTATTGTAACAACAATCGAAATAAACCAACATAAATAAAATAAGGACACACAGAAATAATGCAGCACCTGATTAGAAGAGTGGGCCCAACTCTCTGATCAGGGCTATGATGGATTCACAACTTATAGAGAGAACAACAAAATAACTTTCATTCAATTAATTAAACAATCTTCTGTTACAATTTCAGTCCCTTGCATGGCTAACTTGATTCCTAGCATTGAAACCCTTCTTATACAAATATTCAAAGAAATTTTTTCTCCGAATCTGACAGCTAATGTCTACAAATATACATTTGTTGAAACGGCCAACTAGTTGCCGAGAGAGAGAGAACAAGAAAGGTCTAGAATGGCCTGGAATCTGTTATGTTGTTACAGCGTTGCTGAAATGGCGTTGTATGCTCGGAGTTACTTCTGTGATTTGCATATGTGACCTTTGACCACCAAATCTGCGGAAATGACTGAATTAGTAACTCGCATAGGTAAAATCTCTGTGACTATTACTTCATTAATTAAACAGTCCAGGAAGACAATCGAAGAGGGTTTACCTTGTGCATTTAGAGTGATTAGTGAATATAAAGGATACAACGAAGTGAGAGAGAGAGAGTAAAAATGGAGGTTAAAAACATGCAGATTTGGTACCCGACAATAGGATGCCACTTTAGGTGAGGAAGTAGATGCTACTATTTAGTGGAAATTGGTGGGTTCACTAATGTGTTGTGAATATATGACCAGATATGTGATATGCAGTCAACCGAGCTAAGCTATGGTTATGCCAACCAAATTATTTTGGAGGGAAACTAAGCATGCTCTACAATATCTTAGAGGCACTACCCAATTTTTCCTATGGTACAGATCGACAGAGGGAGTGAAGCTACGTGGCTTCACAGATGCAGATTGGGCAGGGAGTTCATCAGACTGAAAGAGTACATCAGGTAGGATTCTTAGTGTTTGATCTACAACGGTTTCTTGGTACAACAAGAAGCAAATATTTGTGGCACTTAGCTCGATAGAAGCAAAATACATGGTTGCCAGTCAAGCAACTTGTGAGGCGATCTGGATGAGAAAGATACTTGTTGGATTGTTTGTCCAAACGATGGATCCAATTGTGATCTATTGTGATAACTAGAGTTGCATCAAGCTCTCTAAAAATATTGTTTTTCATGATTGATCCAATCATATAGATATTTGATATCACCATTTACGAGACTGTTTGCAGCGGCAGATAATGTTGTTGCAATACGTTCTGGCAGAGGAACAAGATGCTGACATTTTGACAAAGGCCTTGTCAAGTGGGAAGCTCGAGTTCCACAGGTGCAGAATAAGGGTGGTTGATAATCTCTTTCATGCTGAGAGGGAGTGTTGAAAAATGCAACAATAAATTCCCAATTTGATTTTTCCTTGATTAAATTGAGAAAATTCGAATTTCCACATCAACAGACTATTTGAATGATGTTAACTTGTGTGACATGGCTTGTGTCACCTAGTTACTCATAAAATTCGAGTTGGAGGAGTTAGAGTTTAGTTATGTATATGTGATTGCTAATTTGTAGTAATCAAGGTCAATTATGTCAAGTTGTTTTTAGTTACTTTTGGAGGAACTGGTGGAGGGTCAATTAAGTAGTGGGCCTTGAGTCAAACTCAATGATCATCTAGTTAACTAATCAATCAACCAAAAATAGCTAGTGCATGCAGATAATTCGAGTTACCCAATTGAGGTGGATATTCCAAGGCATTGCAACATCAATTGTAGACTAGTCTTGAGTGTATAGGTGTTGCATGCAGTCAAATGATGAGCCTAAAGGAATCGCGCAATTCAATTGAGGGAATTTCCTAGATAATAAGGGATAATTCCTCAAGGAAACATGAGCCCAAGCCAAGGGAAAAAATAACTAAGTTTGGGTCAGAGGCCATCAGTGAGCAGAGAGATAGGTTGTGTACTTGCAAGGTGAGCTCAGTTGAGCAAAGAAATTGTAATAAATCTCTATTCATTTGATTATGTAAGAATGCATTGAGATTTTTAGCAGATTTCTTTCCCTAGATAAAAATACTTGTTGCATGTGTGTTATTTCTTCTTCTATGTCTGAGATTTTTGCTCTAAATTGTGAATTAATGTCCGCAGAATAGTACAGGTTTGTGTCTTGTGATTTTGATTAAAACTTCGTGAGAAGTTGAAAACCTATAGCCTAATTTCTATGCCTTATTTGGAGGATAAGGACTAGCATCATTAGTATTTTCATATAGAGAAGCTAAATTTTTCCACACCTCAACCAAGTTATCAAGTTATATATGCCTTCTTTGGAGAGTAAAGACTAACATCATTATTATTTTCATATAGAGAAGATAAAGTTTTCCACACCTCAACCAAGTTATCAAGTTATCTTCAGTTGCTATATGTTCTTGTAGGCTATTTGAGATAGTTTCTCAATGAGAAATCTACCATGTTTACATCATTCTTCCCATATAGCTAAGTCTTTAGCATTGATAGGTTTCTTGTGTTCACCATTAACCAAATTCCATAGGTTCTTACACTTGAAAAACATTGGCCATATTTATCTTCCATGGAAGATAATTGAGGCCCACTAATACATGAATATAAATTAATTCTGAAGTAACAATGTCAATAAAACTAAAAACTAAACCTTTGCAAATAAAAAGCAAGAATCTAAAGAAAACAATGTAACAAATTTTTATGTGATATGAAATGAAAGAGAACAAAGAAGGAGAGCATCATAGGCCCAATATTAAAACATTGATTCCAAACCAACATCTGAAGCCCCAAATCCAATCAATGAAAAAACCCCAAATTTATTGCGGATTTTATTAAGCACATTGGATTTGGCACTATTTAAATAACTTAAATTGAACCCTTTGCAAAAATTAGGTAGCCATAGATATATACTAATGTGCAAAGCCATTGTGCCAACAAAAAATGCTAACAACAAATTCGAGAGAAATCACAACAAAAAACTGGTGAAATTGTATGTACAACAAAAAAAACAATTAGAACCACTAGAAAAGAAAATTGGGCTACAAATAAAATTGTCTTAAATTTTTATTTTTTTCAATTCTTTTGGTAAAATCACGCACCACTACTGGGCTATGTTTAATAAAACCTCTAATTTTGAGCATCTATATAGAAGAAATGTCTACCAAGGCATGAAGGGAGATAATTGGCTCATCTAGTGTAGTTTTAGTATCTTTGACGGCGTTCTTGGTTGTTTTAGGTTCACTCGCTTCCTCGTCATTCAGTTCAGTTAATAGAGCCTCATCTGTGGAGTTGTTTTCAGTAGCGTCAATTTGAAAGAATTTTGGTTCCTTGCATTTATGTCCTGGGGAATAGTACTTGCATCCTTCTTTCGGTCATTTCTATCGATGACACCTTTTGAACCTTAAGTTATTGGGTGGGATCCATGGCAGGGGTGGGATGTGCCCATGAGGCAAAAGTTGGATAGTTAAATTGGGAATTTAGCATAGTTTATGCATCTAAGGCCTTGTGACATGCTTCCAACCAATTAGTCAATTGATGCATTTGAACATGGGCTTAAATGGATTCCTTTAGGCCGCTGATGAAACATTCCATGTAAAAGGTGTCTCCTAGTTCCTTAGTTTGGATGACCATTTTTTCAAAGTTTATAATGTAGTCCCGTACTATACTAGTTTGTCTAAGCTTAGTGAGGTGACCCAAAAAGTGAGATTCCCTACCAAAACATGCACATATGGCTTTTGAGAACATGTTCCAAGTTGGCCTCCCTAGATAGCATTTTTTATGCCACTGCCACCACTTCCATCACTCTTGGTCCAAGTAAAGAGCTCCCACATGTATTTTAGTGTCATCATCCCAGATACTAATGAGTCATAAATATTGTTCCACTTGTGCTGCCCATATTGTCACGTTAGAGCCATCAAATTTGTACATGTCAAGCTTGGGTATCTTGTGGCTCAAATATGGGTGACCCCCATTAAAATGAAGGCGGTGGCTGGATTATTCTTCCATGTGGGAATCAACATTAAGCTCATCCCCCATGGGTTATTTAGCCTTGCTCAGGGCGCCTATCACTGTTGATTAGATTATGGTTTTAAAGGACTCCTAGAAGTCCTTGAATTCTTTCTCTAATTTTCTCACCTTCTCTAGAGCCATAGTTTGAGCCCAAGTATCGGTCATACACTAGTCTTGGTAAATTTTTTAATCTTACTTAACAGTAGTATGTTTGGAAAGAGGGTAAGTTCAAGAGTCTATTAACATGGGTCACTTGAAGTTGTTCACGTAAAAAAATTAGGATCGCGTGAAAATTGGGGGCTTTACAGGCGAATGGTTCCACTGCGATCAACTCGTCATCCTGAATCTTGTGGGTTAGGTCTCTTTCAAGTGGCCCATGGTGACCCTAGAGCTTTTTTTTAACTCTGAAAGGAGTTTTACTCCCAGCTGATCAATACTATGACGATTGAAATCCAAAATGCTCGATACTGCAAAATGTCCTGCGAAAATTTGGGTTGGCATGTAGCTGCAAAAACCCCAAATTCTCGACACTCCAAAATGTTCTGCTACAATTTGATCTGGTCGGTAGTGGCCAAAATCCTAATTGTGGCAACCAAAACCCCAAATGTTAGATTTGATCTGGATGGCAGTGACAAAACCCCAACTGCTAGGAACTACTATCTTCATATAACAGAGGGAACTATGGCCACAAAGAAGTGTCAGGTCCTACATATCACAATATAAATAGGGGTCCAAAAATAGTACTCGACCCAATATTTCAAAGCACAAACTAAGGAGGATCAACCGTACCCTTATCCGTACTACCCGACTACTCTTTGTATGTGGAAATAATCTCCCCGAGTGTTGTTCCCAGAGTACTTTAGCAGTAATACAATCGATGACTTATCTAAGGTTTGGTTTCAAGTTAAGCTTGTTGAAAGTTGTAACTAGTTTTGATCTTCATAATTTTGTTTGGACCATGCATTGATTATTTTACTTGTCAAAAGAAAGAAAAAGAATATATATTTTAAAATGGGTTTCTTACCTATTGGTCTCTTGTCGTAGGTCAAAGCACTCCATTGAGTGCTCTAGGGTTTTGTACTAAATACCCTTGGAGGTCTCATGTATCAAAGCAATGAAATTCATTTTGTGTAATAAAAGAGTCTAGGAACCACCAAAATGGTTAGGTCGTCCAACCCATGATGCCAACCTTGAAGAGGCTTGTGCACCCACTCAAAAAAGCTATATAAAGGAAATAATTCGACCTCCATCATATATAACTTTGGAATACTTCTATTTGATTTGATTTTAGGTAAACAAGAGGTGCGAAAGGCAATGAAGAAAGGAGGATCTTATCTCTATTTATCTCCCTCACACGTACTAGTTTTCCATGGAAGACTAGGGTTTCCACAGGTTCGAATTTTGCAAAGATGGTAACAGATTTGTGAAGCAGATCTATGGGTGGTTGGCCTGGTCATTTAGTGAGTGGTCTTTTGTCTTGGTCTTTGAAGTCTTCATTGAAAGAAATTCTATAAGAAGAGGAAGTTCTCTAGGTTTTCCCTTTGTGGGTTTTGCCTTGGCTTGGAGCATATTTCTGGTGTTCCCTATGTTTGTGATCTTCTTGTTTGGCATTTATCTTAATGATGTTGAAAAAAACATAATAATGATAATGATAAAGTATAATATACCACAAGTAAATGTCAAATTAAAGAGAAATTAATTGTAGAAAACCCTAAATAGTTTGCCCTAGATTTCTCAACAATTCTAGGGGGCTTCCGATATACCCAAAGGAATATGGAAGTGCAGTCCATGCATGCTTTTGTCTAAAGTGATACTACTCAAATGGGTACCCACAGGGGTTACAAGGGAATCCAACAAACGTAACCACCTCTTGTAGTTCTTGCGTGCATGCCTCCCCAAATCCATAGGTTTGTGCACTCAACGACAAATCTTGTGGTTTAAAGAAGTCAGAAAACTTCTCTATCCTAAAACAAATTCTACCAAAATTGGAGGTGCAAATGACTCAAGAAAATACTCTGATACCACTTGTTATACACTTCACCTACAAAGAATATCAAAATGCCAGAAATACCAAAACAATATTACCAGAAACACATAAAATGAGACAAGCTATAAAGATATTATATTATTCAGAAGAAGAATATAATGTTCACTTGCCTCTTGGAGGGGGAAACCTCCAACAAAGCAGAGCTCAATTACAATAAAATTCAATGACACTTCCCTCGCTATTTGAGACTATATATAGTTTCATTACATCCAAAATCCTAACTACTCACAGTCCCTTACACAATGCAGATTAACCGCCTTATTTATTGACTATGGAAAATTTATAACTAATTGTGGTCCCTTTTCTATAATGCAGGTTAGCCACTTACAATGGTTATTAATGTGGATAATCGTTTACAAGCTTTATTGACTCAGCTAACTAATTATGACTCTGACGAGGACCCTTGTGCTTATTACATAAATAAAGGGGTTAGGCTTGGACCCTAACAAAGCTTGTACTCATAAACAAAATTGGTCCCTCCTCTCCTCGGTCATCTTTCTAGGTGAGTACAACTGCAAGAGAGAAATCAGAAGTGAAAGTATAGAGTGAGAGTTCCTTATCAAAATTTGGGTTTTACAATGCGAGAACATGTGCTATGGAATATTTGATTTTGGTGAAGGCTTCTTTTTTTTAAGCAATCCATTGAACTATACATCCTTCTTAATCATTTGTTGTAATGGTTTGATAATGTGGGTAAAATTGAAATAAAAGTTAACGAAGTTCATTTTTCCCAGGAAGGACTACATGGATTGTTTTAATACTAAGGTAAGGGATATGCATGATTTATTTAACCCTTTTGGGGTCAATAGAGCCCTATCTAGAGATCACATGACCCAAGAGGTTGCCTTCCTCTACAAAAAAGATGCTCCTCCTTTGATTTTGTGATATCTCATATTTCCTGCACCTTTTAAACATTTGCTTCAAGTGACATGAGTGATCTAACCTATGTTTAGAGAATACAACACCACCATCCAAGTAAACAACCACACTGTGCCCAATAAGTCCCTTAAAGACTATGCCCATTGCTCATTCAAAGGTAGCATTGATATTAATTAAACCCAAAAGACATCCACTTGTAAGAAAAAAAAAACCCACTTAGTGGGAAAAGTGGCTTTGATCCTGTCTTCTTGTGCAACCAAGACCTAATTGTAGCTGTGAGAATCCACATCTAGCAAAGAAAACATTTCTAATCCTAGAAATTGTTGGAGGATTTTCTCCATGGGAGGCACTGGGTGGTTACCCTTATCGAATTCTTTATTTAGGTTTGTATAATATACATGAAGTCTTATTTCTCCCAATTTCTTCCTCAATAGAACCAAGTTATAAAGCCATGTTGGATGTCTAACTTTGAATATTATCATGGCATCGATTAGCCTCGTGACGTCTTTATGTATTAGGGGTTCACGTGTGAGATGTTGTAATGACTTGAACTTCAACATAATTATACAACAATACTTATAGAAATTTGAAACCATTAATTAACAATGTGAAGAAGAATTCGTTAATAATTACATAATCCACATGATAGGTGAGCAGGAATAATCACACTTTAGATTTGAAAAGCCCAACTTACTTGTAACTTGTAAACACTGAGTTGCTATGATCCTTCTAACCATAACTAATGTGTTGGGGATGACTCTCCACCCAACCATACACTTAGTTGCACTGTCTTACTATGAATAGCCACCCTCAAGCCCTCAATCAACTAGCTTTGCCAATGAATCATTCCTATTCCAGAATTCTCATAGAAAAAGAATCTCTCACATCCTCATCTATTGAATAAAACTACTTTCTTAAAAAATGGAAGGAAAATCTTCATGCACATAATCCATGTGTCATCATGCAAATTTTACTTTTATCTTGACTTTTTCTTAACTTTGATTTTTTTTATCTTAACTTTTTCCATAAGTTTACTCTTACTATTTTTACACTTTTACTTATTGACTTTTTCCATAAGGTTAAATGTTTTCATGAAATTGACATGCTATAGGAAACATATCAAAGAATGCATTCGTCCCTTTTATGCTAATTATAAGTTTATTTTACTTCTTTCTTATCAATTTATTTCAATGTATATTGTGATTATAATTTTAATCATACCTCACTTTGGGTCATACCTATCTTAAAAAGGCATAAGTTGTTTTTATCCCATTTTCCTCTTACTTAATTATCTATATCATCATGCTACAAGAAGTGTATCAAGGTTTCCTTAATCTCTTTTAAACTAATTATCCATTCATAAATCAATTACAATTCAATGATCAGTTGTAGCAAATCAAGTTATTTTATTACCATTCTTCTCTTCTTGAAGAGGCAACATCCTTGGAGGAAGGTTAAATAAATAGTTATTTATATTTCCAATCATAATTACAAATCTATCTTGCCTTTTCTCATTACACATGGTTTCACCCCTACATTCTCTTTACATTACTACTTATTTAATTAATTACCTACTTGTTACCTTTTTATTTAGCTAACTACAAGCTCACCCAACAATAAACAAATTAAAATGATCTAGGCAACAATCACATAATTTTTTATTAAGACAAACCATTTAATTTTCTAATATTACACATTAAGTAATGTTACATGACTATATGGACATGGCTTATATAGTAAAATCAACGTCAAATTATATGGCTTATATAGTAAAATCAACATCAAATTATACTATATTTTAATTAATATACTCAATAATGACTATATAAAGATTAAAGTATAAATTGAAAAATATTGCAATTGTGTTGTATAGAAAACCTGGAGTGTTTTAGCTTTGGATAAAAGTAATTGATTTCCTACTTGTTACATTTCCATTTAGCTAACTACAAGCTCACCCTTAACAATAAACAAATAAAAATGATCTAGGCAACAATCACATAATTTTTTATCAAGACAAACCATTTAATTTTCTAACATTACACATTAAGTAATGTTACATGACTATATGGACATGGCTTATATAGTAAAATCAACGTCAAATTATATGGCTTATATAGTAAAATCAACATCAAATTATACTATATTTTAATTAATATACTCAACAATGACTATATAAAGATTAAAGTATAAATTGAAAAATATTGCAATTGTGTTGTATAGAAAACCTGGAGTGTTTTAGCTTTGGATAAAAGTAATTGATTTCCTACTTGTTACCTTTTCATTTAGCTAACTACAAGCTCACCCTTAACAATAAACAAATTAAAATGATCTAGGCAACAATCACATAATTTTTTATTGAGACAAACCATTTAATTTTCTAATATTACACATTAAGTAATGTTACATGGCTATATGGACATGGGTTATATAGTAAAATCAATGTCAAATTATATGGCTTATATAGTAAAATCAACATCAAATTATACTATATTTTAATTGATATACTCAATAATGACTATATAAAGATTAAAGTATAAATTGGAATATATTGCAATTGTGTTGTATAGAAAACTTGGAGTGTTTTAGCTTTGGATAAAAGTAATTGATTTCCTACTTGTTACATTTTCATTTAGCTAACTACAAGCTCACCCTTAACAATAAACAAATTAAAATGATCTAGGCAACAATCACATAATTTTTTATTAAGACAAACCATTTAATTTTCTAATATTACACATTAAGTAGTGTTACATGGCTATATGGACATGGCTTATATAGTAAAATCAACATCAAATTATATGGCTTATATAGTAAAATCAACATCAAATTATACTATATTTTAATTAATATACTAATATAAGATAAAGTAAAAAAATGAAAAATATGCAATGTATTGTAAGAAAACCTGAGTGGTTTAGCTTTGGATAAAAGTAATGATTTCAAAGAAAAAAAAAATTCAAAACTACAACAATGGAAATTTATTTCTTAATTAACAAAATAAAATATTTATTTATTTTCTTAATTAACCAAAAATTAAAAAATAAACTAATCAATATATATAAAAAAATCAAGTAAAAAAAAAAAATAATATCTAACACCAACCATATATAAAAATGATATTAAAAAATAAAATATTATATATAACATTATTATAAACATCAATGTAAAAAAAAAACTTAATACATAAAACTTTCAAATCATACGCTCTATCTTAAATTCATCCCCATTTAATTTTAAATTTGGGCAAAAAATTGTAAACCAAATTACTTTGGAAACTTGAATCACTAAGATTAAACCAACCAATAATTAGAAGTATAATTATTTCCATGCTTTTAAAATACACTATACTATAGCAATCTAAAATTTTAATATTTGTAATATATATTTTCATTTAAATAATCTAGATGTAACAACTATTGCATATTTTCAAGTCAAGCATTGGTAACTCCATGAATGATTGATTTTCTATTATTTATGCGTGTGTAAGGAGGGGGAGACTCTTAGAATTCCAAATTTCAATGTATCTTTACCTTATCATTTTCATATTTACAATGTTTTCTCAATTCCTAAGGATTAGGTGTCAACATCCCCTATTTAATCTGAAGGGATGTTGGTGAGTACAAGCATCATTCTGAATCTTTCAAACTTTTCTCTTCTAAATGCTTTGGTGAAGATGTCTGCAATTTTTTCATTTGTCGAACAATGACGTAGGTGAATAGTTTTGGCCTCAACATGATGTCAAATCAAATGATACTTTGTATTGATATGTTTGGTTCGATTATGGAACTTTGGGTTCTTGTCCAATTTTACTACAGAAGTATTATCAATCAAAAGAGGAGTAGAAGGACTTGTTTCTCCTACAAATCTTTAAGAATTTTCCTAAGCCACACATTTTCCTTGGTTGCTTTTGCAACTACCACATATTTTGCATCTATTGTGGAATCTACTAGCACTGAATATTTGTGTGACCTCCAGAAGGCAACTCCTCATCCAAGGCTCATAAAAACCTGAAGTAGATATTCCATTTTCTTTATCACAATCAAAATCTGAATCAGAGTATCTAATCAAGTTGAAGGCATCCACCTGTGTATACTTGAGTCCAAATTTTTTAGTTCTCTTCAAGTACCTTAGAACCCTTTTTGCAGCAGACTAATGACCCTCACAAGGATTTTGCATAAACAAGGAGACAATTCCAATAGAAAATGAAATGTTCATTCTAATAGTTGTCAAGCAATTGAGACTTCCTACAACTTATTTGTATTTTGTTGCATCCTCAAATTCATCTCTTTCTTTATATGCGAGCTTTAAATTTTGTTCAAATATAGTGATCAAATGATTGTGCTTAGCCATGCCAAAATTGTTCAACAAATCTCTAAGGTACTTCTTTTGAGGGAGGAATAAAAACTTCAGACGGTGGGTTACTTCAATACTCAAATATAAGTGAACATATTCCAAATCTATCATCTCAAAACATTTCCTTAATTATTTCTTTATGGATTCATTGTAATGCTCATTGTTCCTTGTCATTAATAGATCATCTCCATACACTAAAAGATATACAACATTTTTTCCAGCTTTCTTGACAAATAAAGTTGCATCATCAAGATCATAGTGTTTGAAATTTAGTCTCGTGAAATGCTTAGTCAATTTCTCGTACCAAGCTTGTGGTGCTTGCTTGAGGCCATACAAGGATTTAATAAGCTTGCATACTTTGTGCTCTTGTCCCTTCACAACAAATCCTTCTAGAGATATAAAAACATTCTCTTTCAGATCTCCATTCAAGAAAGAAATTTTTACATCCATTTGGACTTTACATCCATTTTGAGCTACCAAGGAAAAAAGAGTTTGAATGGTAGCCCATTTTGTTGTGGGGGGGAAGTCTCTTCATAATCAAACCATTTTTTTATGCAAAACCTTTTGCCACGAGTCTTGCTTTATGCATGTCAAGTGATCCATCTGCTTTATACTTTTTTCTTGAAGAGGCACTTGCATCCAATCTGTTTGGTTTCCAATGGAGGGTCTACCAACTTCAAGGTACCATTCTTTATCATATCATCATATTCTTTCTACATTGCTTCTTTCCATTTCATCTATTAAAGCTTCTTGTTCCTATCTTTCCAACCTCATCAAGATGAACACCTTCAAGTGCCTTGGAGCCATTTTGGAGGACCCTTTTTAAGATGGCTCAAGTTTTTCAGATGACTGAGATAGGGATGAATCAAGATTTAACTTTCCAATTCTCTCAACCACATCACTCAAAGTGTCTTCTTGATAAGTGGATGGAGCATCATGAGAGGGAGAGACTTCTTTAGAAGGAGATTCCACATATTGATCTAGGATAGGGATCCCCCCTTCAATATGTGGAATCTCACTATCAAATTCTTGAAAATACTTTGCATGCCCAAATAACATATTTATCGATCAAACGATAACTAATACCTCAAAATGGTACTCGAACCCAAAAATCCAAAGAAAACATGAAAAAACATCTTCAAATCGAAAAGTGTTGATGTCGGAATAAAGTTTAGTTTGTTTGTTTTTTTTAAATAACAGTGAAAAAAATAAAAGTCATTTTGTTTGGTGAAAAACACACCTTGAATCATTTTGTTTGGTGCAAACACCACCTCGAAATTGAAAAGTGTTGATTCCGGAATAATGCTTTTTTCCAGAGTGCATTTTCAACACTTTTTAGTAATGACATTAAAAACAAAATATCGTGACTCTGAAAAACTTTAAATTTCCAATGATTTTCAAGCATGACATTAATGATAAAATATCACATTTTTTAAAACCCTAAAATTCCAACGATTTTTAAGCATGAAAATAAATTAAAATATCACTTTCTTGAAAAACCTTAAAATTCCAACAATTTTCAAGCATGGTGCTAAGAAAAAATATTTATAGTTGTTTTCAGCCATAAACATTAAAAATAAAATATCACGACTTGAAAAAACATTAAAAATCTTGACAGTTTTCAACAATGGAATTAAAACCAAAGATTATGACTACAAAACAATATTAAATTTTCAAAATATTTTAAGCATGACATTATGGAAAAAAAATTATGACTAAAAAACTTTAAAAATGAACACTTGAATGAAAGAGTTATTACACCAAAAGTAATTTTTTTTAAATGCTAAATG
>APFE031633880.1:312697-340809 GCA_000404065.3 Pinus taeda
ACACTTTCTTTTTAACAATACTAATGTGTGCGGACTACGCCTAATTCACAACCGATACTTAGTTTGTGTTTCGCAACCAAGTAAACATACATTTATCCTTTATACTTAATGAAGCCCATACTCATTCATTAACCATCGCAATTATAAAACAAGAACATCAACAATTGCAACAAGTATAAAGGGGAGGGGCAACTCCCCGTAATGTGATTCTGCCCAACCGTTTATTAAGAATATCAGTTTTACAATACAAGTGTGCTTGGCAAAACTCCAAGCCAACACTTAGTCAAATTTTACAATATAAAGCATAGAACTGCCTTACAACATTTGTGCACTCTTGCACGGTAGAAAGGTGCTCACACGAACCACCTGCAACACCACCTCAAGCCTGGCACAAATCTGGACCGTAGTCACCTACTCACGGCATACCTTGCCAACAACCATAACCAAGAACCAACTACGCACTTCTCCAAGTGATGCGCATGAGCTATGCGCATTTCCCCCGGCTAAATCTGCGCACCTCCTTGCTATGCGAAGTTTCCAAGTGTAGTGTGTATGAGAGAGATGAGCGAATGTGTGTTAATGAACTCTCACACTCCACTTACATATATGCTTCCTTCGTGGGTTGAGTGTGGGTGGCAGCCCCTTGTCCGACCCCCAAATCCATCGCAACGAGCCCTCAAAAGCTCCTTGTGATGTCGGCCTTGCCCTTACGCAAGTCTCCTCTCAAATCGATATATAAGCTCCAACACTTAGTCGTATTTCGAAAGTGTCATTCGCTCGCTCCACCTTTCGTTGCAAATCTGTTGTGATGTACCTTCGCATTTTATGCGAAGGCACCCGCGCTCCGTCGTCGTGCGGTCGTGCACGCCCGCCCGGTGTGCACGCGCGCCCGGGTGCCCGGCGCCCGCCCGTCGCAAACCCATAAGGCGTTACATCCTCCTCCACCTGAAGTCGTTGTCATCCTCGACAACATCCCAACTCCAAGCATCAATCCATGATGTCGACTCTCCTCACATATATGGCAACCATCCTGCAACATATGTAGGTCTCCATCTCCACCATGTCTCCTCTAAGTGACCAATTGTCACCAAGATAGTCCATACCAAAGTATGTCATAGATGTCCATGACCACCGGCCACCTGCCACAATCTCTCCATGCTGCTCTCCACTGTGAAAGGCTGATCCTTTCAACATCAAGCTACATGTCCACTGCAACAAAGTGTCCACTCCATCATGTGCATCATCTCCATCATGTGCAAACTGCCCATGATATGTCAACAAGTGTTAACACACCTCAATCATGTGCCAACATCTCGTCTCAACAATCGGAAGTCCTCTCAATCCATGACAATCAACCATCATGTCACAATCTCCACATGTTGCTCCATCGTGGAAGGTTGGTCCCTCCATCTCAAGCTACATGCTTACTGCAACGTGTAGTGTCGACCTCATCATGTGTCATTCCCATGTGAACCTGCTGCCATGATACTCCAACACAATGCTAACACATCATGTACATGTTATAGCCCCCATGTCTGAACTAGTTGGGTGATCAATCCAACCATCACGCTCAAACCATGAGAATGCACATCCTCATGCCACCATCAGTTGTTCCTCAAAGCATCCTGCCACATTCTGAACTCGATCAAGAATCCATCCATGTAAGTAAACCATGCTCAGGTCCATGAAGTAGTCCTCATCTCATCTACAACATGTCCATGATGTTTGGTATCAATGTGCTATATGAAATCAGCAACATCAATCCCAACATCATCCATATATGTGCCTCCTCAATATGAAGAGACCAACTCATCAAACTCCAACTCTCGGTTTGCCACATCTATGTCCATGAAGCTACCTTCATCACATCTGCAATGTGTCATCCCTCAAGTCTGCCAAGTGCTCTAAGAGAACACTTCTCTCCATCAAGTCAAGTGCCTCAAGAGAACACCTTTCTCATGTATCCATGTGCTGCCCATGATCAAAGATCAATCAGCTCCCATGTGTAAAAAGTAGTTGAGTCTCAGCTCAACCCATACCCAAGTGTAGCCACTAAGGTATCATCATCATTGTAACTCCATCACCTCAAAGTGCCTCATACCGATCTTCCACATCAAGTCACTCTTTCAAGCCATGCCCATACATGGAATTTGAAAGTGTGCACCCCATCCTGCACCAAAGTCTCTGACCTCAGCTCCTCAATGCATCAGATCCTCCAAGTCCACCATATATGAAGTCCCCTAGAAGTCACAACAATCTCATGTCATCATGAGCTCCATAAGTCATCCCCAACCAACATCTCATCAAGCATACAAGTCTCCACCCAAAGGTCTCTGCAAGATGCCTCAGCTCTCCATGTAGTAAGAATGCCCCATAGACTGCTCACAACTCCATCCAAGTCCATGGCTTTGTTGCACAAGAGTGTACAACTCCTCCATAGTCTCATAAGTAATAAGTCTCCATGTCACATAAGCAAATCCATCTGCTCAACATCCATGCCTTGGTACACCTCATTGGATGCCCATAAGTGACATCTCTACAAGTGCACCCACAATATGTCCCTGCATAAGACTGCCATGCTCCATGTCTCCAACCTGATGTCCATGGCTAAGTTGCCATGTAGTCCAAGTAGACCCATCACAACCACCGGTCATCCCTATCCAAGCTGCAATCTTCGGTCTAGTGAACTCGGTCACCCAACCATCTCATCATGTCATGAGTTTTCTCCATCATAGCTCCTCCACCTAAGTGTCACCAAGACTATGAGAAGTCCACCCAAAACATCATCATCACATGAGTCTCTCCAACATAGCTCTTCTACCTAAGTGTCCACCAAGACTTGCTCTTGGTCTCGACCATGAGAAGTCCACCCAAAAGTGTGCCCTTCAAACTGTCCATGAGTCATGTCGGGCACTTAGCGATGTAGCTAAAGCATGACCCGCTCATCCTCAACGATCATCAAGTTCCACCCTTGTCACGGGCCTTTGTACCTTCTCCCACAAGGTCACAAACAACCCCAACAAATCCTGCAAACATCAACAATCCTTGTTTCTCCATACAAGGTCTCATCATAGTCACCCATGGTAAGATGTTCCTTAGCATTGGCAAATTGGCTTTGCCCTTCCCTGCACATGGTCCATCTACCAAATGCCCAAATGAAACACATGTATCAATAGTACTTACATCGTCATGAGGTTCCTCCATGAGAGTACCCTCATCTATACATGTCTGCAAACTGCATGATGCTGGTCCAACTTGATCAATCTCAAGCTCATCCTCCATCATGATCATGTCTGCAACATCATCGGTCATCAAGACTTCCTCTTCCTTGGTAGCACAATCTGCAACTTCAACTTGCTCCATTGTCTAACCAAGTTGAAGAAGCTCATCTTCAACGTTCTTCTCCAACACTGCAAGCTCTTCTTGAATACGGGGATTCTCCTCTTTCAACCGGTTCAACCTGTATAAGGTAAGCAAGAGCTTCCCTTCACATTCTTCCAAACCAACCATGCCTTGTACTTCGTCTTCCCCTAGTTCGTACTTCGTTCAGACGCCCAAACCGTGTATACCTGCCCACACGCAGTCCCACTTGCCCACCTGTCAAGTGCCCAAATCGTATGACCAACACGTAGTACCGCTTGCTCTACTCTACGACACCTGGTTCCAACCTTTACCAGCTTCACCAAGCATCCTGCAACCATGAACTGGCCCTTGTTCCACTTATGTGAAACTAGCTTCCTTCACCTGCAAGTACTTGCCTCCACTGTCATGAGCAACCTGCTCAAACCAAGCCCAACCGAGCTCTGATACCAACTGTCACGCCCCCGAGCCTACGGTGGTCTTCCAACCGTGCCGGCAAGGTGCGGTACCACCCCACACTTTCTTTTTAACAATACTAATGTGTGCGGACTACGCCTAAATCACAACCAATACTTAGTTTGTGTTTCGCAACCAAGTAAACATACATTTATCCTTTATACTTAATTAAGCCCATACTCATTCATTAACCATCGTAATTATAAAACAAGAACATCAACAATTGCAACAAGTATAAAGGGGAGGGGCAACTCCCCGTAATGTGAGTCTGCCCAACCGTTTATTAAGAATATCAGTTTTACAATACAAGTGTGCTTGGCAAAACTCCAAGCCAACACTTAGTCAAATTTTACAATATGAGGCATAGAACTGCCTTACAACATTTGTGCACTCTTGCACGGTAGAAAGGTGCTCACACGAACCACCTGCAACACCACCTCAAGCCTGGCACAAATCTGGACCTTCGTCACCTACTCACGGCACACCTTGCCAACAACCATAACCAAGAACCAACTACGCACTTCTCCAAGTGATGCGCATGAGCTATGCGCATTTCCCCCAGCTAAATCTGCGCACCTCCTTGCAATGCGAATTTTCCAAGTGTAGTGCGTATGAGAGAGATGAGTGAATGTGTGTTAATGAGCTCTCACGCTCCACTTACATATATGCTTCCTTCGTGGGTTGAGTGTGGGTGGCAACCCCTTGGCCGACCCCCAAATCCATCGAAATGCGCCCACAAAAGCTCCTTGTGATGTTGGCCTTGCCCTTACGCAAGTCTCCTCTCAAATCAATATATAAGCTCCAACACTTAGTCGTATTTCGGAAGTGTCGTTAGCTCGCTCCACCTTTCGTCGCAAATCTGTTGTGATGTATCGTCGCATTTTATGCGAAGGCACCCGCGCTCCGTCGTCATGCGGTCGTGCACGCCCGCCCGGTGTGCGCGCGCGCCCAGGCGCCCGAACGCCTGCTCGTCCGCAAACCAGAGCCGTTACACCCTTGCCCCCTCAGCGCCTTCCCCTCCCCGCCCGGGTCCCCAGCCTATCGTTGGGGGCCCAGGCGCAGAGGGGAGTGGGTAAAGGGTGGAAGAGGGCCAAGAGTGGGGAGGGGAAAGGGTTGGCTACGGGGGTTGAGGTAGGGGTGAGGGAGGCGGTTGGGGTGCAGGCAAGGTGGGCAAGGGGAGAGGGGAGCGGAGGGAGGGACAGGGCTAAGGGCAGAGAGGGGTGAGGGTGAGAGAGAGAAGAGGGGATGGGAGGGGAGCGAAGGGGGTGAGAACAGGGAGTGGGTGGAGGCCGTGTGGGGTGTGAGGACGGGGAGTCAGGTGACAGCCGGGGCCGAGTCGAGCAAAGGTCGAAAGGAAGGAGGGTGAGGGTGGAAATTGGGCCAAATTTTTTTTTGAAGTGTTTTAATAATTTTTGTTTATATTTTTTTTTTAATTATTTGTTTTTTAAATTTTTTTTTATTTATTTTTAATTGTTTTTATTCTTTAAATTGTGATTTTTTAATTGGTTTTTTTATATTGTTTTTTTCTAAATGTTTTTTTAATTGTTATTTTTCAAATTATTTTTTAAATTGTGTCTGTTTTTTAGTTAGTTATTTTTTAATTATTTTGAATTTTTATTGTTTTTATTTTTATTTTTTATTATTTCTTTATTTTTATAGTTTTAATTAAAAAAAATTCTTTAATTTATTTTATTTTTTTTATTTTGTTTATTTTTATATATATATATATAAATATATTATATATATATATATATATATATTATATATATATATATTGAACGAACAATCAATTTATTATTTTATTAGTTTTTTCATTAATTTTTTAATTTTTATAAGTTTTTTTTTATCTTTTTACATTTTTTATAAAATTTTTTTTTTTTGTCATGGTTTTATATTTATATTTTATGTTTTATTACTATATTTTTTATATTTGTGACAAAATCACATAAAAAATCATTTGTCAACGTGTTTCAAACCACCAAAATCACATAAAAAATCATTTGTCAATGTGTTTCAAACCACCAACCACTGTGTCAGAAGTCTCAATTCTATAATCATGTTTTATGTTTTTTTGATCATGTGTTTTTTTTTTAATATATTTTTATGTTTTATTACTAATATGTTTAATATTTTTATTTTTTTTTTATGTTTTATGTTTTTTTTACTTTATACTTTTAAGTTTTTTTTTTTTATTATTGATTGTTTTTGTCATATTTTATTATTATTTTATGTTTTATTACTAACACAAAAATCACCAACATTTAAAAAAAATTATCCACTTAACTCATTAGAAAATTTAAAGAGTAAAAACTAAGCCCTCTAAACAAAAAGGGTTGATGCTTATAACACTTTTCAAAATCAAGATGAAAATCACTAAAAAAATGTTCACACTACATTAAAAAAATTTAAGTGTCAAAAATAAACCCTCTAAAAAAATATTTTGATGTTGTATAAACACTTTTCAAAATCAGCATGAAAATCACTAACATCAAAAAAAAAAAAATTATACTTGATACATAAAAAAAATTGAAGTGTCAAAGATATGCTTAAAAAAAGTATATTCTAGCATTACCATTTTTCAAAATCGGGTGATTTTTAGTATTGAAAGATGCCATCTCTTAATAGTATAAACTTATTTGCTTCATCATAGAGACTACATGTTTTAGAGGTATTCGAGTAGCCCAAGAAGATACATTTTCAACTCCTTCAGCAGGAATGTTTATCTATTCCATAGGTATCAAGGCATAACAATTAGAACCAAAAACTTTGAGATGCCTCACAAAAGGAATTTGGCCATACCACATTTCATAGGGAGTCTTGTTTTTGAGACACCTATTCTTAATACCACATTTCATAGGGAGTCTTGCTTTTGAGACACCTATTCTTAATACTCATTGCACATAGAACTACATCAACTTTACATTTTTGAAAAAACATAATTGAATGTACCATCTTTAAAATTGTCCTATTCATTCGTTCAATTACATTGTTTTGTTGCAGATTATAAGGAACTATTGTCTAACATGAACAAATAGAGCTAATATGAGATTGTTTATTGTTTTCAACCCATGCATGAATTTTTTTGTAAGTTTCAAAAGCTTCAAATTTGTTCTTCAATATATATACCAACACATTCTGGGGTACTCATAAATAAAAGTCATTATGTATTTATTTCCAATTGCAGAAGGAACATACATAGGGCCACACAAGTCATAATGAATCGGTTCAAGCTTTCTATGTGTTTAGGAATGAGAATCATGAAATGACCATTGTATTTTCCTAAGATACAAGCATAACATTGCTTAAGCTTCCTAGAAATGGTTGGAAAACTAGTAAAACCATTTCCCTTCAATAAACAAAGACTATCATAGTTTAGATATCCAAATTTAGCATGTCATAAGAGACTCGTGGCCACAGAAAACATATATGAAAATTTCAATATATATATTAAAAAATTCTCAAATTCAAATGCACAAAAATGATGCATATTCATGCCCTTTACAACACAAAGGAGGCGTGCACGAAGACACACCAATGTGGAAAAAGTCGAAGTCGGGATTAAATCGGCAAGGGTCCAAAAGTTGAAAAAGTCGTTAAAGTCGGGAATTTTTCGAAAAAGTCGGCAAAAAGTCGGCAAAATTAAACGGCCAGCCAAAAAAATAAAAAAATCGGGATTTAATCGGGATTTATTCCCGACTTTTTCCACACTGAGACACACACATAAAGTTTTCAAAACAACTCTCAAACTAATGCAACATAGTCCCTTCAACGCACATTACAAAAGTTTCAACACATAAATTCAACACTCTTAATAAATGGAACAACCAACATATGTGAAACAAATTCAAATCACATTCAAACTTCAAGTAGCATATAAAGCATAAACTAATATATTTGAACCAAAGTATATGTAAATCTTCAACGCATTCCCACACACATACCATGAGTTCAAAACATCAACAATTCACCAACATATATATTTAAATAGAATGACCAACATTGCGATCAATAAAGAGCATGGAATTCAGCATAAATGGGCATGGAATTCAGCATATGCAAATTTCGAATCTTGAATGGAGGCATCACATGTATGAATTTGAATCAACGCACATATAATGAATTACTCATAAGTTCACAAATAATCTCAACCAAGAGTTGTCCAACCAATGTACAACTCATGGCTCTTATAGTTCACAACTATAAACAATGCAACAAAACAACGACCGACTCTATTTAACGTTGTGTATATAAGCCAATTCAATCAATGTAGAGAGTTTTAATCACAGTCTGGTGCATATAAAGAGCACAAATATCATACAATATGAACTAATTCAATGCACAGAAATGAACATTGTATTCCATGACCAACGTACACATAGATAATATAGAGATAACATAGAGTTCAACACATTGCATATAGCTTACGCCCCAAATTTCGCAGAGGGACAAAGGAAAACATAGGAAAAATGGCAGCATATAGGAGTTACATAGCAGAAAAAGGCTAAATTGGAACCTATAACTCAAATACCATGTAAGGCTAAGCGTTGGTAACTCCAATGGTTTTCTATTAGGAAGGTATTAATATATACAAGGAGAGGGGGACTCTTAGAATTTCATATTCCAATGCCTCTTCACCTTTGCAGATGCACATCGAGATGGGAGACGATGGAAGGTATAGTGTGAACGGGATTGGTACAGTCACCTTTCAAAGGGAGTCAAGTTCCCCCCTCAGGTTCAAGGATGTCATGTTCGTTCCGGGCTTAAAAAAAATCTTGTTTCTGTTGCAGTTTTGGAAGACCGTAATTATGATGTGATCTTCAGTAGAGAAAAAGCATTCCTAAGACACAGCCACGAAACAGGTGAAGCAGATCGAGGTTCATGTGAAGAAACTGTAAAAGCTAGATGTGGAAGACAGCGCTGAATTAAGCATAAAGACAGAAAAGGTGCGGCGCTGCAATGTCGGTGAACTTTGACATAGAAGACTTGGTCATTTGCATCATGGTGCTTTGAAGACTGTGCAACAAATAACCACAAGCCTCGCCAAAGGAGCACTTAAGGAGTAGGATGTACTTTGGGGAAGTACACGAAATCCACTTTCCATGATTGGGACAGCAAAACACACGCAGTCCTTGAAAGGATCCACTCTAATGTCTGTGGACCTTTCTCGATATCCTCCACTTCCAAGCACAAATATTTTATCATTTTTATTGATGACTTCTCATTGAAGTACTAGATCTTCTTCATGCGGAAGAAAGATGAGACATTCTCCAAGTTCATAGAATTCAAAGCACTAGTTGGGAAAGAAATCAGCAAGAAGTTGAAGGCTCTCATGAGCGATAATGAAGGTGAATACGTATCAGATGAATTTAATAAGTTCTATGCAAAAGAAGGCATTCGACGAGAGTTGACTACACCCCCAAAACCCACAGTAGAATGGGGTGGCCGAGAAGAAGAATCGTAGGATTGTGAGAGCAGCGAGGACAATGTTGCATGACCAAGGCCTACCTCTGCATTTGTGGGCCAAGGCATGCAACACAACAATCTATTTGCAGCACCAAAGTCCTCATTGGGTTCTAGGCATGATTACACCAGTGGAGGCTTTCTTGGGGAGGAAGGCAAATGTGTCATACTTCAGGGTTTTTGGAGCCTTTTCTTACTACCATGCCTCCAAAGAATAAAGGAAAAAGCTAGAGCTACGAAAAGAATTTGGGGTATTTGCGGGTTATACAGAAACTCCCCACAACTACCATGTGTACTTTAATCCCTCAAAGTGACAATTTTGCGAAGAGATGTAAAATTTGATAAGGAGAAAACAACGCGGATCTTTCTTGAGAGGGAGCTTCAGATCCCACCAGAATAGGACCTTTTAGCTCTAAAGGAGGAACCTCAAGAAGTTGTGGAGCAGGCACAAATTGAGGAGAAGAGAGTGGAGACAACCACTCATGCAGAACCATCCAGAGAAGGCAGAAAAAGGACCAGGGAAGTTGAAATACTTGTGCAAGATGCGAGGGAGAATGTGGTTTCTCTTTCAAATCAGTGCAAGCAGAGAAGGTCACCAGATCGGTAGATTGGCTACATGGCTCTAATGACTGAGCTTGTAGAGACTGAAACATCCTCTTTTGAGGAAGCAACAGAGAAACTTATATGGGTTGATGCAATGGTGGAGGAATACAAATCCATTGTAAAGAATAGTGTTTGGGAAGTGGTCCCAAGACTAGCAGAGAAATCAGTTGTGGATTCGAGATGGATATTCAAGGTAAAGAAGGCGGATGGAAGCCTATAGAAGTACAAGGTTGTATTTGTGGCCAAGGGGTACTCTCAAGTTGAAGGGATTGACTATGAGAATACTTTGCTCTTGTAGCAAGGTACTCATCCATTAGATCCATTCTTGCTCTATCTGTGCAGATGGGGTGGAAGATCCACCATAAGGATGTAAAGCAACATTCGTCATTGGAGTTATTGAGGAGGAGGTGTACATCGAGCAACCATAAGGCTTTGAGAATTCTGATCAAGAGTCCCATGTGTGTAGACTTAAACAACCGTTATATGGTCTCAAGCAAGCACCCTATGCTTGGTACACCAGGATCAATAGCTATCTCACCAAATTGGGCTTCACCAATAGTGATGCGGATGCAAACCGCTATCATATCTTGGTAGAAGGTAAATTTCTTATTATTGTCTTATATGTTGATGATTTGATTTTCACTGGTGATGAACAAATGATCAGATCTTGCAAGGACGACCTTGCAAGAGAGTTTGAAATAAAGGATACGAGTCTAATGCACTACTTCCTCGGGTTGGAAGTATGGCAAGGTGATGGAGAATTGTTTGTCTCTCAAGGAAAGTATGCAAATGAGATACTACAGAGATTATGCATGGAAAGTTGCAAACCCAAGGAGACAACTCTAGTGACCAACTGGAGGAAGAAGGATGCCACTTCAGGTGAGAAAGTGGATGCTACCATTTATCGGTAGCTAGTGGATTCACTAATGTACCTTATGAACACACGACCAGATATGTGCTATGCAGTCAAACAACTGAGCCAAGCTATGGTTAGGCCAGCCAAATTATTTTGGAGGGCAGCTAAACATGTTCTACAGTACCTCAGAGGCACTACCTAGTTTGGACTATAGTACAAACAAACAGACCGAGTGAAGTTGTGTGGTCTCACAGATGCAGATTGGGCAAGGAGTCGATCAAACTGAAAGAGTACATCAGGTGGAATTTTCAGTGTTGGGTCTGCAGCGGCTTCCTGGTAGAGCAGGAAGCAAAGATTTGTGGCGCTCGGCTTGAAAGAAGCAGATTACATGGTTGCAAGTCAAGCAACATGTGAGGCGATTTGGATGAGAAAGATACTCGTTGGATTGTTTGGTCAGATGATGGATCCAACTATGATCTACTATGATAATCACAGTTGCATTAAGATCTATGAGAGTCCTATTTTTCAAGATCAATCCAAGCATATAAATATCTGATATCGACATTTACAGCATTGTGCATAGAGGCAGATAATGTTGTTGCAGTACATTCCGACAAAGGAACAAGATGTTGTCATTTTGACAAAACCCTTGTTAAGAGAGAAGTTTGAGTTCCACAAGTGCAAGATATGGGTGGTTGATAATCCCTATCTTGGAGTGTTAAAAAATGCAACAAGAAATTCTCAATTTGATTTTTCCTTCATTGAATTGAGAAAATTCAAATTTTTGCATCAGCATACAACTTGGATGATGTTAACTTGTGTGACATGGCTTATGTCACCTAGTTTACTCAGTAAATTCAAGTTCAACATGTGTGATTGCTAATTTGTAGCAGTCAAGGCTAGTTATCTCAAGTTGTTTTCAGTTAAACTAGCTCTAAGCAGTGGGGCTTTAGTCAAACTCAGTGATCATCTAGTTAACTGATCAATCAACCCAAAATAGCTAGTGCATGCAGAGAATTTGAGTTACCTAGTTGAGGTGGAGATTCCAAGGCAATGTAAGACCAGTTGTAGACTAGTCTTGAGTGTACAGGTACTACATGCAGTTAAAGGATCAGCCTAAAGGAATTGTGCAATCAATTTGAGGAATTTCCTAAATAATAAGGGCCTAATTTCCAAAGGAACAATGCAAGGAAATAGGAATTCAAGCATAGGCAAAATTTGACTAAGTTTAGGTCAGAGCCTTTCAGTGAGTGGGGAGATAGGTCATGCACTTGCATGGTCTACTCGATTGAGCAAAGCAATTGTAATACATCTCTATTCTTATGATTTAATGCAAGCAAGCATTACGGTTTTTAGCAATTTGCTTTCCTTGGGAAAAATACTTGTTGCATGTGTGTTATTTCTTATTTCATGTCTAAAATTTTTGTTCTAGATTGTGAATTAATGTCCGCAAAGCTAAAGAGTAGATATATTATGTCTTGTGATTTTGATTAAAACTTCATGAGTAGTTGCAAATCTACATCGTAATTTCTACAGGGTAAGCCCTTAATAGGTGGGTGGTGACAGAAAAAATCCTCTGGGTATGGTGAAGTAATTATGAGGCATCCAAGCTTGTATTGGTTTTGGTGATTTTTGGACCTCGCTTTAGGTGAAATAACTGTGGCTTGAGGGTGATAGGGTGGAAAGGTTTCTGAGCATGTTTTTTGGGCTGACCAAGTTTCTCCCTAATGAAGGAGCACACTGAAATTAGGCCCTAGAAGAAAAGAACAGTTTGAGTTCTCTGAGTAGAAGGATGAATTGACAAAGGGGCTATAAGACTAGGTCTGACCAGATTTATGATGATGGTCAATTTGACCTAGGGCTTGACTTAGATGTATCTCTGTTGAATTGAATAATTTCTCTGAAGGAAAAGGTTGTTGGGTTTCCCCCATGTGGGTTTTCCCAGGGCAAATGTTATGTTCTTGCTTGGCTATCTCTTTAAGATCCCACTGACATTTTTGTTTTAAAGGTTGAGATTTTCTATGCAATTACTTTTAATGAATAATGAATGCGAGAAAAGTTTAACTTAAGATAAAATCATAAGAAGTAATTGTCTATTGAGAGGATCATTTAAAAATAAACACTGCCAAAGGGCCATGCACAAAATTTGTTGACATCTCTATCAAAACATTCCACAAATTATCCCCAAAATCACCTTGGATACATCACCAAAAGTTTTTGTAATCTTTTGTGTGAAGAATACAGACTCGACCTCTTTTCACGTTTACCATTAGCAATGTACTCGTGAATAAAATTTGGTTTCACCATCAGCCAAGATCGTCAAAGGCTTTGCTTGATTATTCTTCTCCGAGCTCACATTCTCCAACTATTTAAGTGGAGATAGAATCCCCATACATTGTAAATTATAGCCACTATGAGGAACAAAAATTGGCTATGCCCGTGTCAAACTCTAAACTTGTTGAAAGTACAAAGCAACTAGATTGCCTATTCACATGATTAGGTAAATAAACAGGTTAGTAAGTCAGTAAGTACAGAAAAATAAGAGATGATTCTGAGAGAGAAAATCGGCATCGTTATTAATAAAGCACAATAATTAAATGCAATTCCAACGTTGATCAATTAAATGAGAAGTATAATGTCCAACATCTATGATGGTATGCCAATTTGAAAAGAAGGTTCTTTCTGATCTTCTGAGGTTACCTGTAAACAATGGTCAGAGGTAAGTGCTTACCAACTAATGTTGACCACATCTTAATCAATTCAGGAAATCACATGCTTATAGTTTTAATGCAGTACCAATCCCACAAAATTCATATAAGACAACAATATCATAACCAAACCTTAGGTAACATAATGTCTCAGAATTCCTAAACATGAATATAAGTGATATACAAGCATGCAAACAATCTAACAATCAGAAAAACGAAATATACATTCAGTACCCATGGAAACACTGGAAATAGAGAACTGCTTCGCCATTTTATTATATTTCTGCAAGTCAAATACAATAGATGATGGAATGGTGCACCTGGGCTTGTCTCAATGGACAAGCATGAAAAAACCCAGGCGAGAAAATGTTGAACTGAAGGCTGCTACAACTGTTGCACCAAATTGAACTGCGCTGCCCCAGAAAACTATTATGCCTGCTGACTTCGAAGGGTTGGAATCACTGCTTCCCGTGCTCTAAAAATTATGAGATTTTAGCTCCTTGGCCTAAACCCATAAAAAAACCATGAAGGAATTGGCCAAATGTTGACTTCGGAATTTGGCCCAAATTCTTGTTAGCCCTCCTCTAGTTATTAGCTCAGTTGGGATCCATGTTTGATGCCTTAGTTTTGCCTAGAAAATACTATAAAATTAGAAGTTTGATCCTTGCCCAAAACCCAAAAAAACCCAGAAAGGGATTTGCCTAGTTTAGATTTATGAAATTCAAACCCCTTGGAGCCCAACTTCAATTGCAAGTGTAAAACTCGACCTGTTAGAATCTACCTGTAAATCCTCTCGAAGATGGACCCAAAGTATTGGGCTGACCTCTGTTATCAATCCCCTGACTTCCCGAATGGGCTTCCGACCTATGGCACCTACTCCTTAGCTCCACGAAATTGCTAGACAGGCCCTCTACGCTATCCCCAAACTCAGTAATTCGAACTGTTGGGATGTTGTCTTTGTTGGGTCCGAAACTCACAAGAAAGGTTGGCCCTTTGCTTCTCTCCCAATCCTCTAACTCTCCCAAAAAATGCTTGATCACCGATAGCTCCAAACTCCCCCTGCGTATTCTCCAGCTAGCCATAAATACACTCCGTATTGTGGCTAAATGGTAGTGCTATAACACGCTACCGAAACTCCAGAAATACTTGTGGAACTGCCTCTCTAGGGCGGCCACGGATGGTCCCCCAAAGTAGAGGTTGAATCTCCGGCTTGAGAGATTCGTGGCTAAACAGTCGGTTGACTCAGCTAAACAACAAAGCGAACAATGAAATAATTTTGATTGCAAGGTGTAAGAATGAATAAAAAGTGAGAGCTTCTCCCTCTTTATAACTCCTCGGGCCTCCCTCGCCTCATGTGGACCCCCCATCAACCTTTTCGATTTTCCCTCCAAGCTATTCGAATGGGCCAATTTGAAGTCCCATGTGGGTAGCCCCCACATTCCATTAGCAACCAAATAAAGTCGAATTGCCTCCTAAGCCCCTAAGTTGAAAATAATGGGTTCTCTTCCTTAGCCAAAATTGTGTAGTAGCACCTTGTTACAAATGTATTTGAGAAGGGACATGATGGTCCTCCCCTCCCAAATGTTGCTTTCCCTCAAGCGACCTCAAAGTTGGGTGCTCCAAAATGTGCTCACCTTCCTAAGTGGCATCCGCATCCGGAAATCTCATCCATGCAACAAAAATCGCTTGTCCTCAATCAATGCCTAGACAGGCATCCTCTCTAACTGTGCCTACCCATTGTCACTACAAAATGTGTCAAGGTCCCAAATGTTCCACTGGATCGTGCCTGACCTCTGCATTGTCCTGATATGAAAGAATCCTTCAATACCATGATCCAAGGCAATCCTGTCCAACATGAAGCTCCCCTCACTCCACTCACTATCATGCCCGGTGAAAGTACCAGAAGTCCCCTGCTCCATCTGTGACTCGCGAAAGCCCAATGGAACATTTGTATGATCTCCCCCTACAATAGTCAACACATCCCTAAAGGTTATTGAGTTGTGAAGAGTTATGATGCCCCTGTTCCCTGCTAGTCCCAAAGTGGTGCCACCATGATGACGTTGCGCTACTCTAACTATGTAATACTCCCCATCGTGCGCAGTCAGTATCTTCCTCTCCTGGAACTCGATGGTGGAATATTGAAAGAGGCAAGACACATCCTTCCTGGGAATCTCCATGGCACCAAGGCCTACCCATCCAAATCTAACTTTAACCCTATGCAGCAACAGAGAATGTCTGCCTCCCCATATGATGAAACCCTCTGTGAACCCCCATGTGTCATCCCGAGAGCGAACTATAACACTCTCTACCACGACTCCTCTCATCACAAGTGATCTATTGATCAATTAAATCCATGTATCCCATAACTAGACCTGCTGTGGCATAGCCCTGTCAATCGATCGAATCCCTCTGGCCCTCGTCTCTAGTTCCTGCAAGTGATCACTATATAGGCTCCATATATCATGGGCTAATTTGATGCATGCTAATATGCCCTGTGCCTGCCACTGTGTTATACTGAAGATCGTTGGAAGCCATGTGTGCCAAAGAGTTACCCCCTGAATAAAACCAAAAGATGGGTATCTGATACTCATAATCGAATCAAGGTATGTGGATCCCTCCTGTCCCTACCAACCATCTCCCCTGGGTCTTCCATCTGCCCTCTCGATAATGTGCCAATATAAGGTCTGGAGCCTGGACATATACTGGGAAACTACCTCAGTTGTACCTCGTATCCTCTGCTCATGCATGGTACCAACATGCCCTGAGAAAAGAGTGACACATGTCTCCCTTGTGACTAGTTCCCTAGACGTAGGCTCGGCGATGAACGATATGCCACCCTTGTAGATGATCACCTCATCCCCCAATCTATCACTGTCAACTAACGCAACAACCCAATGCCACTGCTGAAAAGTCTCCCCCATAGTGCACTGAGTGTCACCCAAACATCTCGGGTGAGCTCCTCGTCCTTTGCTGCCCATGCCCAGAGTGTAGAAAGTCGACAACAAAATCGACTGCGCTCGTGAGGGATGTAGAAGAGGGTCATGTGTGTGAGTCCCCGCGGATACCATCAAGTATCGCTCATCTATGTCCCTATTGATCCTGCGTGAACTATGCCAAAAGGTATGCCTGGTGTTTCTGTCCAACAGTCTCCCTAGAGGCAACACTCAAATACCTCATTGTACGGCACTATACACCTTTGCATACCACCGATCATCCTAGTACTCCTAGACATGCCATTATACACCGCGGCCTACCCCTGTACACCACTAGATACCCTCGGCTACGGATATGCCATCCTGTATTGGCCTGTCCTGCCTATGTCACTGTACCTGTCACTCCCTGCATGCACTCAATGCAATGTGAGGCACTCCCACTCCACAACGCAGTCCAACATACTACGACACACCACCCTGTATCTCCATGCTCCTCTGCAAGCCCCTGCTCCTTGCACCATAGCTCTACACACCACTGGATGTTATGGCCTAACATTGTGTTTGTATGCATTAGACCACACCCCTCTACATAACACTAGACCCTATGAAATAACTCTATGTAGTCTTGTGTACCACTGCCCACTATCGTACCACCCTGTAACATACATTATCCTGCATGGGCCAAAATATCCACCTCTCTGCTAGTACACCCTCCATGATGTGGGCTACATCCCCCCATCTGCTCTGAAAGACCTGAGTGGCCCGACTCCCCACATGCTAATAGAAATGACACTACTGCACCTATCCTCTATAGTCCCTGCATCCCATATATTATTAAGAGAGCACTCTCTCCATACCATGCCCGGTTTGATAGCCTACCAATGTCGCCTCCTCCTACCAGCTCCTGCCATAGTAAGCTAGTCATCTTGTGACTCCACACGCCGTCAATATGGCAAGACAACTCATGGAATCTGTTTGCTCGCCTCCCAAACCATCCTATCACTAGTGCTGACTGGGCTCTAATGGAGATCTGAAAATGTGGGTGCACTCAAGCGTCAAGTCCATCACGTAGCTACTACCATCACCTACCAGCTCTATGATGTGATGGAAAACCCCACCTGGATCCCAAAAACAGTCCGGCCCTCGAGTCCCTCTGGTAATCCATGGCCTTTGTTGACATGTGGCCATGGATGTATCCAACCGCCTAACTTGCTCCATCAGTACCATCTCAGTACCTGTTGCCATCCAATCCCAAGGGAGAGATTGGATGTATAATCCTTTGTGGAAGGAACAAGCCCTCCAAGTTGATGTGGTATCATGCTCAGCTCAGTCCTGCTAACCCATCCACCCCCTCGGGTATGTCTAGACAAATCTGCCTCCCTCAATCCAACACATACGGGTGGGTTGATAACGTTATAGACCCCACCAGTGGGCCTCTTAAGTGAATTGTGCTGAAAACCCAACGCGCGGCCTCTATGTTGCCCCTCATCCATGGCTAGCCCAAGGGATGGTTGCACATCCTCCTCCATCACGGCCTCGACATGAGCCTTCGACTGCTCCTCCATAGATAACCCGATGTGCATGATATGCTCACCAGTCAGTTGTAGGCGACTGTCGTCTGGCAACTTCGTCATAGATCTAGAGGCCTCTGTACCTATCGGCTCTTCAACAAAGATGGAGTTGCCTTCCGACACCTCATCAACATGTGGTGCATTGTTGTCACCTGAGAACTCGGTCACAACCCAGAATACCTCATCAATGGGTGCATGCTCAACTGTCTCCTTGCCAACCATGGCCCCTTCAACTACTCTTTCATCTTTTTCCTTAATACTTCTCATCGTCCCTGCAAAATCCCACTGAATCTCTATTGGTTTGTGCATACCCCTTAAGTCACAGAATTCCCAAAAAGAGAGGGACGCCTGAATGCCATAACCCAATGATTGGTATGCCCTCCAGTTCTCCCCAATAACTCCACATCAGTTGCAATCATCTCCGGATTCCCAATTGATGAATGAATCAACTTCTTCCCCACAGTGATCATCATTTGTTGTATCCTCACCACCTCATTCCTAGTGACCGCCATGTTGTTTGATTCTAATCTTTCCCACAGACTAAACCAAGATTATGGCTTTGATACCACTATAATGTCCCTAAACAGGAATATAAGTGATATACAAGCATGCAAACAATCTAACAATCAGAAAAACGAAATATACATTAAGTACCCATGGAAACACTAGAAATAAAGAACTGTTTAGCCATTTTATTATATTTCTGCAAGTCAAATACAATAGATGATGGAATGGTGCCCCTGGGCTTGTCTCAATGGACAAGCATGACAAAACCCAGGTGAGAAAATGCTGAACTGAAGGCTGCTACAATTGTTGCACCAAACTAAATTGCGCTGCCCCAGAAAACTATTTTGTCTATTGACTTCGAAGGGTTGGAATCGTTGCTTCCCATGCTCAGAAAATTATGAGATTTCAGCTCCTTGCTCATTGGCCTAAACTCAAAAAAACCCATGAAGGAATTGGCCAAATGTTGACCTCAGAATTTTGGCCCAAATTCCCCTTAGCTCTCCTCTAACTATTAAGCTCAGTTGGGACCCCTATTTGACCCCTTAAATCTTCCCAGAAAATTCTATAAACTTAGGAGTGTGATCTTTGCCCAAAACCTAGAAAAACCCAAAAAGGGATTTGGCTAGTTTAGACTTCTAAAATTCGACCCCCCTTGGAGCCCAGCTTCAGCTGCAACTGCAAAACTCGACCTACTGGAATCTACCTGTAAATCCTCCTAGAAATAGACCCAAAGGGTTGGGCTAACCTCTGCTATCAATCCCTAACTTCCCGGATGGGCTTCTGGCCTATGGCACCTACTCCTTAGCTCCATGAATTTGCTAGACTGGCCCTTTGCGTTGTCCCCAAGCCGAGTAATTCAAACTGTCGGGATGCTCGCTCTGCTGGCTCCGAAACTCACAAAAGGGATGGCCCTTTTCTTCTCTCCCAATCCTCTAACTCTCCCGAAAAATGCTTGATCACTGATAGCTCCAAACTCCCCCTGTGTATTCTCCAACTAGCCAAAAATATGTACTCCCTATTGTGGCTGAATGGTAGTGTTGTAACACACTCCCGGAACTCCGAAAATACTTGTGGAATTGCCTCTCTAGGGTCGGCACGGATGATCCCCCGAAGTAGAGGTTGAATCTCCCACTTGAGAGATTTGTGGCTAAACAGCCGGTTGACTCAGCTAAACAACAGAAGAAACAGTCAAGTAATTTTGCTTGCAAGGTGTAAGAATGAATAAAAAATGAGAGTTGCTCCCTCCTTATAACTCCTTGGGCTCCCTAGCTTCATGTGGGCCCCTCCATCCACCTATTCGGCTTTCCCTCCAAGCTATTCGAATGGGCCAATTCGAAGTCCCATGTGGGTGGCCCCCACATTCCACTAGCAACCAAATAAAGTCGCATTGTCTCCTAAGTTCCTAAATTGAAAATGATGGGTTCTCTTCCTTAGCCAAAATTGTGCAGCAGCACCCTGTGACAAATGTATTTGGGAAGGGACATGACACTTATGGACACTATGCATTGATAAGTAGTAGTAGAAACAAATACAGACTGTAGGTATCATCCAAGGAAGTTGAAGCATGAAGTTTATAAAACATGTTAAACCACAAGGGTTAAAACCCATGGCTAAACAAGAACTACTTCCATTAATGTTTAGGGCTAAGAAAGTTGTAGCTTATTCAAATAGTCTGTCCTTTATAACAATGCCTTTGCTTCCTCATAAATTCCTTCCATAGCTAAACAACACACCTTCCACAATTGTTTAGAGCTGGGAAAGTTGGTTCATAATTCAAACAGTCTGCCCTTTCTAACAATGCCTTTGCTTTCTCATATATAATCTCATAGTTTCTTTTAAGATTTCCTGGAATTCTGGCTCTCTCTACTATCAAACTCAGGTTGAGGTAAAGAAGAATCGCTGCCTTATTATTATCTACTTAAAATTTTAGATTAGAGGAAATAAGAAGCTTGATGCTTCACAAGGAATGTTTTGGAAAAATGAAACTGGATACTACCAGCCTGACAGATTTGTCATGTATCGTTGGCATTCAAAAGTGGACTGCTATCAACCAGCCATGGATTTATAAATGTGTCCCCTAGATAATTTCGATAGTTATAGCAGAAATTGTATAACATTCCTATGATTTACGATTTGGACAATAGCAACTAACAAGAAATTTAGAAATAGGTCCTCTCTAGTAAGAAATTTCAACCTTTATCTCCACCAAAGAGATTGGTATGAATGCTTCTTGATATTCAATATTTTATAAATCAAACATGTGTTTGAACTAGCAATATAGTAATACAGCCATCAAATGGCAAACATTATGATTATATAATTATGGCCAATGCTATCAGAAGCAATATCTTCCATAAACATAAGACGATAATGAGGAAGCTAAATTGAATGCTAACCTCAACATCTATCAAACATGGCTGATATCTGAGGGATATTCAACAAGCAAATAGATATATGAATTTCAAAAAGATAATATCAAAATGATATGTACAGAGGTACACGGCTAGAAACCTAAAACCCTCCTTTTGACAGAAGGAAGAATGTGAAAACGAAAAAATTAGAAGCTTTACAACAGAACATCTGTTTTTGCAATTTATTTGACTAATTAAAAGTTGGAAAGCATGCCCGGCTCAAGGACTTTCAGTAAACACCATTTCCTGAAAAACAGCAGTGAAAAATGATGAGTAGCTACACTGGCATAAGATGTAGCTAATAAATAAGAAGAAGAGGTGCACTAAAACAAAAAAGATACCATCAAAAGTACTTTAGGAAAATAGTTATATCACGGTTCTCACAGAAATTAACATGAGACACAACTGCAAATATATAAACCCATAGTCAATTGACTTTTTGCAATACTCTCAAGACCTTAAGTGATGAATATGATGGTTTACATTACAGCTCGAAAATACTAAAAGAATAGCATGTAACTTCATAATACTTTTAATATTAACATAAAAAAACTATTTACTGTATAATTGTTTTGATTTGGCACAATGGCCAACCAAAAAAATGATTTTGTACATAATAAACTTGTAAATGAATAAACAATGATAATCATTTTATCTCTGAGATTAATATATTATTCTTAGCATTTGCATCATAGATATACTTCACATTGCATGACATGCAAGTAGCCATGCTAAAAATCACAACACAGCTAAACACAATTAACCATGCTAAAAATCACAACACAAAATTAAAATGACAGGAAGAATATCACAAATAGAATACAGCTTTAGGATTATTGGTTAATCTTAACCAAGGGCAATATGCTTTACCAGTTGCAAGGAAAGATCCTCATGTTTCACTCCAAGTAATCTTCTTGATTTAACAATTTCAGTAGATTTAATCTTTACATCAGTATTTACATGGCCAAAGCAAAATGACTAGCAATGTATTATTCTGTTGACCACTACGTGTCAACTACCCGTAGCAATACACCCCCTTTTCTTCACGAATGGGATAGCGCTTGATCGACGTGTCTATGCCATTCGACTATCATCATCAGCCCAATCATGTTATGTTGTAAACCCAGTCTGCATGTGTAAATTGTAAATAATCTTAGCAAGTCTGAGCGTTGTATGTAAATTGCCTAGGCAAACCTAATTTTGTAGTGATAATCTACGTTCTGGAAGGTTTTTTGTCTCACCGATCCATGATCGGCAGAGTTTTCCTTCAGCCTAACCCCAAAGCCGAAATGAATTTTGTTATTAGAATCTTAGGGGAATCCTAGTGTGCTTCAAGTCTTTGTAAAAGTAATTTGGAAATAATTCTAACTATTTGGTTAGGTTATTTCAAATTGCTTGATCTACTAGATTATATTTGTGTCGCAGAACTGGGTGGTCTATGAGGGTATATGTCAAATGGGTTTTCCTCCTTGAGATGTAAAATTGTAAAGTTCATGATGTAAAGTGTCTTGACGGTTAGAAAATGCTTTAATCCCCTCATAAGTCCTAAGTGATTTTTCCAAAGGCTAAGTTAAAGGATCCAAAAAGGAAAAAATTAAAAAATAGATAAAAATAATAATAAAATTAAAAAAATAAAAAAGTAATAAATAAAATTTAAAAATGAATAAATAAAAATTTAAAAAACAAAATAAACTAATAATAAGTCAAAGTTTTAAGTAAATAAATGCAGAATTTCAATTTTTTAGTATATTAAAATGCATTTAAAAATTCGACGGATGAGATTAAAAGGGATTTTGATCCTCATCAACGGTCGAGATCATTTTGACACGGATCACTCGAACTAGCCGTTGGGAATTTTTCCTTTAAATAAAGTGTCAGGGGTCATTTGAGATCAAATTCGATCTGAGAGTGTGGTGCTAAAGAAAGCTCTCTTGAAGTAATTTTTTTTTTGTGCAATAAAGAAAGATTTTGGGGTTGAAATCTTGTTGGTATTACTCTTCTGGAAGTGTTGTAAGATGATTTATTTTTTTACATAATTTTATTTGCAGCCATTGATAATAGCTTGATGAAGATTGATTTAAGCACAAATATCTTGTCTGATCTCTAGGGTTTGAATGATAGTTTAGATTCTGAAATATAATGGCAGGTATCTCCATTTGATCTAGATTTCACTATTGTTTTCTCCCTCTATGTTAATGGTTGATTTTAGGCTGTGCAGGAAATCTTAGTTTTGAGTTTACCGGGTGTTAGGGGAAGTTCTCGGCTGAACCAACCATCTCCTGGATTGCGTTTTCTAAAAGAGCCCAGCCAGTTTTAATCTCGGGCTTATCATTTGAAATTTTTTTATGAATGCATGAAGGGTTTTCTGAAGTATCTCACATTAAATTTAAATTCTGAAAGTATTATTGTAGATTATTGACAAATCTAGTTGCTTAAGAGTCGAAAATCCGTAAATATTGTAAATTTTTCGCTGGTTTTAGGGTTTTCAATTTTGTTTCTTGCACATTTTACTTCTCGCGTTTTGTTTTTTGCCATTGCAGGTTGCAGGTATAGATTTTAAAAGTTTTTCGAGGGTTTCCATTATGCAATCTGAAGCAGGAAGGGTTTAAAAGTTTTAGTTTTTCTGCCGCTCAAGGAAATTTTTTATTTTCTGACAGAAAAGCTCAATTTTTTTTATGCTATTTGGATCTGCAAATCTTTCCGCGAGCGGCCTGGTCATTTTCTGCCACTGTTGTCCAGCTTTCTCCACGCTGCTCATCTCACCCAACCCCTCACGCAGCTCTTTCATCATTTGCGTGTTTCCAATTCAGAACCTCTCCGCATGTATATCCATTCCTTCAAAACTGCAGCTGTATCCACCCTCGCCCAGCGTTCTCCTTTCCATTCTGCGTACTCCATTTCCTTTCACGATAAAGTCTACCTACCTGCATGCTGCCAGATCCAAGCTTCACACCCTCGTAGTCATCCTCAAAACTACCCAGCGTTACGCATCTCTTACGCAGTCATATATACGCTTTTGCTCCTCACACAAACGCGGCAATCTCCCATCGCAGCTTTCCCCTGCCACATGTGTCCATTGCTGCCAAACTTGCATACACATCCTATTCGATTTTCCTTCTCTGCCAATCCAGCTCAACCTTCCTCCTGCGTCCATTCCTTGCAATCACTCCCTCGCCCACCCTCATCTCCTGCAAAAAAAAAAAAAAACATGCCTTCCTCCATCTCTCCTGTGTAACCTTCCCACCTGCAAAACAATCTTCCGTAAGCCAACTTCCCTCTGCAGATCTCCAGCATTTTCTCTTCTATCGTCCAACCTTCAGCTGCCATCCAAGCCTGCGCACAGTCTAGCAGCTATTGCTCCACGCTGCCAGAGCTCCACTTTGTCGTTGTCAAAGACTTGCGTTCCTCCTGTACACATACAAACGATTTCGATTTTTTACGCGTGGGTAAAACTTAGTATAAGTTAGAACGTATCTGAGATTTTAATTTAGCGTATTTTCTTCGTTCATATTAGATTTTGATTTTTTGTTTGTTAGATTTTAGCTTTATTTTATTTTGATTTTAAATTCAGAATTTTACAATCTCATAAAAAATTAAAATAATAAAAAATTAATAAATCATAAAAAATATATAAAATAAAAATCGTTTTTCATTTTTTGTTATATATTTGATACTATTACATGTTAGCTTTGCGTTTCGCTATATTTAGTTTAGATTTCTTATAGTTAGGCTTTAGTTTAGATTTTAGTTTTAGTTCTGTTTTATTCATTCAAAATATATATATATATATATATCCTTTTAAATTTAGATTAATATTTAATTTTCTTCAATTAGGTTTTAGTTTTAGTTTATTTTCCTTTTTTTAGTTTAGTTTAGTGTTAATAATTTTCATTTGCTTTAGTTTTGCTTACCTTAGCTTTGTTTTATTTAAAAACATAAAAAGTTTAAAAATATTTTGAAAAAGCTTAGCTAAAAATTGAAAAATCATTTTGGTATCTTTTTGTTGTATCTATGTGCCACTTTTCCATAGTTAAACGCACTTAAATGTTTATTTGAAGTTAGCTATGTGAAAGTGGTAACTGGTTTGCATTTAAATTTTATGGTTGTTTAAAGCATTTAATCTTTAGAAATTTAATTGTTGGATCATTATTAAAGCATTGTGCGTTTATCAATTAGCTTGTATCGCTTGGGATATTCGATGATAAATGATTGTTTTACAAGGTTCATATTTCTGCAGCATTTAATAAATAATCATTTAATCATTAACTCCATAAGGCACTGATACATTAATTCCTAAAATCAATCAAGTACTGGTATTGCCTTGTTGTGTCTCCCAACCCAACTGGTCCATAGTTGGTCTTCATTCATCCCACTGCCCCCCTTAACCTCATGAGACGGCTTAAATAGAGGGATCGGGGATCAGGGTGACAGCCTCCGGTCTAAGCGTTGTCGTGACAATCTATGCGACAACATTTTTTGGCGCCATTGTCGGGGATAGAGTTTTTTTGTCGTTGGCGTTTCAACGACATTCAACTTCTCATTTCTCATCATTCTTTCATCTTTCTCATCTCTCATTTGATCTGGCAGATTCAACATTTTTTTGGCATCATTGGATCTTTTCATCACCTTATCTTTCATCATATCAGCAACTTCTCTTCAGTTCGTTTCTTGTTTGGTTGACGACTCCATTTTATTTCTTTTATTCTTCCCAAGCAAGAAGCCTCCCTCATATCTGCTTGTTGGTTGCTTTTTGGATCCTATAATTAGATTCATTGTTCAAGTGGCGACTCCACTTTTTTCATCTCTTGATTTTTTTGAGCAGAGATCTCTTTCTATCATCCATTTGGTCCTTCATTATTCATCATGGATTATTCGTTTAAACCATGTCATTTTACTGATGATCTCCATGATTTTCCGGAAGTGGCCATTTCTAAATTACCTTTGTTCTCGAGTGGTGATTCAGTCCCCTGTTAGAAAGCATCTAGGCAGGTTTACTTGTATAATGATCATATATTGTAGACCCCCTCAGTATAATCATGAAGATGTCAAGATGTGGCTTTTTGTCCTTTCTTTAGAGGTGATGCTTTGAATTGGTTTAACAATTGTCCTAAGGATTCTTTCACTTCTTTACAAGACATTGTCGATGTAAAGATAAATATGGTGATCCGGATAGCTCGCCTTGTGTCTCTAAAATTGTGCAACAGAATAAAAGTAATCTTATAAAAGGTCCAGCTGTCGATGAAAGATTTTAAGACAATTCTTCATATCAGAATGTGCCATCCACCTGTACCATTGCAAATCAAATCCGTGATAGTGGAAAAGCAGGGACATTATAAAATCAGTATTGACAATGAAAAGGAAGATCAAAAGCAAATTATACGAGAACTAATGCGGCTAGTAAAAAATATGGAGATCAATCAAACTAATTACGCCAATGATGTGAGAACTTTATGCACCCACCTGGAAAAATGTAATAGGGAGATGGAGATCATGCAAAATCAGCATACTAAGGAAATTGAGGCCATGAAGACTAATCATGACACAAAAATTAGTTTTATGCAAAGCAAGTTATCAGGCTTAGAGGAAAATATGACGACCATGAAAGCTAATCATGATAGGGAAATTAATTCTATGCAAAACAAGTGATTAACTATGGATGAAGAAATGACTACCATGACGTTCGATCATAATAATTAGTTGGCTGCCGTGCAAGCAAATCATAAGGAAGAGATAAACTCCATGCAGTATTGCTTGATGATCATAAAGGAAAAGAATGATAAAGTAATAAAAGATATGGAAGAAAACCATGCCAGGGAAATTAGTGCTATAAAGGTTGAACACTCTAGTCAGATAGATGCCATCAAAGTACAAGTTCAGAGATTTCAACAATGGTCAAAGAATGAAAGAAACCAGGGAACGTCAATAAATCAAGAGCCTCTTTATCTGTTGCAACAAGCTCCATCTTATTATGAGGTCCTTTGTTCCATTGAAAAGTGGATAATTGAAGGTGACCTGGATAAAAGAAAAACTAATAATCAGATTCATCCACCAGTCATAGAAGATCAAGTTATAACTCATGGCACCTGTGAGATTGATCCATCATCCTTTACAGGGCAGATGCAGAACGAAGAAAGACATGTAACGCATATCTTACATACTTCATCTGAGAGCTTTGAAGCAGAAAATTCCACGTCATCAGTGATACAGCCTGCCAGGAAGAAAAGCGCAAAAGAAAGAGAACAAGAAGAAGATTTGATGCATCAGACGGCCGCGAGCAGCTTGATTTTTGGATAGGAAAAAGTCCTACCGTATGCAAAATTGGACATGGTACATCCGACAAGCAGCCGACAGATTTGCCTGAAAGCAGGCAAATGCTCAGTATACACTATATTGAACACATTTGATGCCATGGGGCATCTTGTGTATTTCTAACCTTACTCCTTGCTTTTTCAGCATTTTCATTTCTATTTTAGGATTAGATTTGCTTTTCTAGATAGTTAACAAATGAAGAGCTTATATCTTTCATGTGCTTAATGTTATATGATGATTTTTTGGACGGACACTATTTATATTTTGTTGTGTGTTGCATGGATGCAGATTCTGGATTCTCACTTTCCTACAGTGCAACAGCGTGTCCCCAAGTGGAGCCAGATGTTGACCACTACGTGTCAACTACCCTTAGCAGTACACCCCCTTTTCTTCGCAAAAGGGTAGCGCTTGATTGACGTGTCCGTGCCATTCGACAGTCATTGTCGACCTTATTATATTATGTTGTAAACCCAGTCTGCATGTGTGAATTGTAAATAATCTTAGCAAAGTTGAGTCAGGTATGGAAATTGCCTAGGTGGACCTAATTTTCTAGTGATAATCTACGTTCCGGAAGGTTTTTTGTCTCATCGATCCATGATTGGCAGAGTTTTCCTTCAGCCTAACCCTAAAACCAGAATGAATTTTGTCATTAGAATCTTAGGGGAATCCTAGTGCATTGATCTGCTAGATCATAGTTGGTCACAGAACTGGGTGATCTATGAGGGTCTATGTCAAATGGGGTTTTCCCCTTGAGATGTAAAATTGTAAAAGTCATGATGTAAAATTTCTTGAGGGTTAGAAAATGTTTTAATCCCCTCATAAGTCCTAAGTCCTAGGTCCTAGGTGATTTTTCCAAAGGCTAAGTTCGAGGATCCAAAATAAAAATTAAAAAATTAAGAAAATTAAAAAATCAAATAATAGATAAAAATAATAATAAA
>APFE031633884.1:979-51501 GCA_000404065.3 Pinus taeda
CTTGAAAATTAAAAGCTATTGTACCCAAGGATTGTAGCCATTGGACTCCTAGTACAACATCAACACCTCCATTGGAATGGAAAGCATTGGACTAGTCAATACATTCTCCCATGGATAGCTTGATATTATGGCACTTTCTAGAGCAATTTATTGTTCCTCCATTTGCAACCATCACTTGACACTCTAGTGCTGGATATAAGAAGCAATTCAATTCTTTTGCTACCTTACAATGAATAAAATGGTGGGTACTTCCTGAATCAATCAACACTATTACCTTTTTCTTCTTGATTTGTCCTTCTATCTTGATGGTTTGAGGAGTGGTAATTCCCGCCAATGCATTACAAGATATGGCCAGATTCATTTGTTCTTCATCTAGGCTTGTTCCTGGAGTATATCCTCTTCTTTTGACTTTCTTGCTCCTTTTCTTCTTCCTCTTCACAATCTATGTAGAATAATTTCTTCTCAACACACTTATGACCTTTAGTGTATTTGCAATCACAACTGTAACAAAGCCCTTTTTCTCTTTTTTCTTCCAATTGTTGTGGTGTCAGCCTTATAGGTTGTGGAAGACTAGCGGAAACACCACTTCCGTCTTTATATATGTGAGTGGTATGCTTCCTGGTTTCCATAATTTTGCTTTCCATTTTTCTTGCTAACCTGAATGCCTTCTCTAAGGAATCAGGTTCCCAAAGGCGAACATCATGTTGGATATTATCCTTTAAAGACCCTATGAACACATCAATCCTATGATCCTCTGGAATATCTTTTACCCTTATGTTTCAATTTTTGGAACTCCTCAATGTGCTCCATTATTGAACCCTTTTGTTTGAGACTTATCAATTGGCTAAAAAAAAAGTGTTGCTTTTTATATCCTCATAATTTGTTGTCAATTCTTCCGTAAAAATTGTCCAAGTGATATTTTGTTTACGAGAGAAAAGCCATGGATACCATACAAACTGATTTGGTTCCAAATATAAAGTTGCAATACGTACCTTTTGTGTGTTTTGCACATTATTGAGATCGAAAAATTGCTCCATCTGTAATATCCATGTTGCGGATCCTTGCCATCAAACCTTCCTCATATTGATTTTTGGAATATGGTGGGTCTTCAATCCAACATTAGAGTCTATGGAATCATGATTAACATTTTTTTTGTTCTCATCATGAGTTTCCTTTACTACCTTTTCACCATTAATGACCATTTCTGGTAGCAACTTGTTCATATTTATCTTTAATTCTTCCATCTTATCATCCATGCCATCTATTTTAGCGTCCATGCCATTCATCTTAGCTTCCATGCCATCCATCTTAGATTTTACACCTTTCTTTAAACAATCCATCTTAGCTTCTACACCTTTCTTTAAACCATCCATCTTAGCTTCTACATCTTTCATCTTAGATTCTATTACTTTTTGTGCAAGTGACACTTATTGCACTTGGTCTTGTAATTTTGATATATCATGTTGCATTTCTTCCTCTTCTTCGTGAGTCATGCTAGAGCTTTCAGGTTGCTTACTAGTTTTTTGCATTTTCTTTCCTCGGGGCATCAATTACCGATAATAATGCTTTACTATGCCCTTTGAATTCCTTCAAACTAATTTTTCAAACCAAGCTTAAAAAAAAAAACTACACACCTTTTTTCACTTTGTAGGAGCTTGATATTGAATCTGATGTATCTCTGTAATTTCAGATCATCCAGTTCTGAAATTGCGATTTGTAGTAGCCCTCTGTGTCCTCTTTCCAATGCCACCAGTCTGATCCAAATTGGATTCTCCAAGAAAGAGTTATGCACAATCTCCCAAGATGACCTGATTATAGACCTTTCCAAAAGAGCGAACTTGTATGAAGTTCCACGTGTCACTATTTCAACCTATGGTATTGAAAAATATATACAAGAAACTAAAGTCCGTCCTCTTTCTGTACCTTCTTACAGAATTTCAATCCGATGCTTAGAGAGAAAGTTATGACAATTTTCCCCAGGTCACCTGTTTGGAATGTAATTCAGGAGTCTGCAAAAAGACCAACTTCCTTAGATCATATCTCCGCAAATATAGTGCGAAAAGCTCTGAAATTCGGACCCAAGGTTCAGTGCGATTTCGTCTCAAATTTTTTTTTTTCTTTTGCTTCTGAAACGTCGCAGAAAAAAAGTTATAGCAAAAATGCCACGATGACCTATTTGGAGCAGCGAAACCCTAGAATCCAAATCTCTGATACCAAACGTTATGAAACCAGCTCACAAAAAGATAGAAAAGAGAGATCAACACCTTAGAATTCAGCCTCTTCGAGGGGGCAACCTCCTTTACATTACATTAATGAACAATTCTTTGTTGATTCAAATGACAAAACCTCCTTTCTATATATAGGAGTCTATGGAGTCACAATATAACGCAGCCGACCTAACAATAATAATATAAAGCCACAAAAATAACAAAAGAGGGATTCTATGGGGCACAGTAATAAAAATATGGGGACAATAGGGGCTCAACAATATTAATAAGGGATACAACTACAACAGTAATGGGGTAATCACTAGTATTATAGGGACCTAACAAAATTGTTATCTAATTTTGGAGTTTGATGTTTGCATCTAGTGTTTACATCATTGAGAGAAATTAATAGAAGGAAATAACAATGAAACTCTAGAGATTAAATGTTGGTATGTTAACTTGATTATTGATATTCATGTTTTAGTTTTTGAAATTGAGGGTTCGTTACAAAACACTAGTAAGTATTGATATTCTAGGGAATGATAATGAAACCCTAGAAGTGTATTATTTTCGATTATTGATATAATTTAGTTTTGATGATGAAATCTAGGGTTTGAAACAAACCCTACTAGAGTTTGACATGTATGTCTAAGAGAATATTATTGAAATCTTATGATTAGGTTAATATTTTGATTGAGTTGTTGATATCTAAGGCTTTATGTCTCGAACATGGAGTCTAGTGTTTATGACAAAACCCTAGCAAGATGTTGAAGTCTACTATATAAAAGATATGGCCCTTGCTAATTATGAACCTAACTAGGCTTATCTATTTTATGTCTTAATCTTTAATGTTCTAAGGCTTCCATTGTAATGACATGATTTTGGTATACTTGACTTCATGCTTATGTATATTTGTATTTGGTTGTACTTGCCATTTAAGTTTTGCAAGTACATAATCTTCTAGATGTTGAAGATATTCATAATTAAAGTTAATAATAATGATGAGCGTGGTGAAGGAAGCTATAAGAATGATGATGATCAAGATGAACTTGATTCCATAAGAAATAAATAAAGCCTTGAAATATTGAAGTCTCTCCAAAATAAGGAAATTATTGAGTTGAGAGGGAGTTTGGATAGAAGATAGGGTATATCCCCCCAGTTAAGAGGGAGGGCATATTATGACAGTCATAGTAAATACCTTTAAGAAAGAATGAAACCAAATAATGAATGAAATTACTACAAATGGATTGGAAACAATAGATTTGAGAAGTATGGAGGTTGTAATTGGTGCCACTAAAGACGTAAAAGAAGAAAGCTTCCCACAAGTTGTGTAAAACTTGATAATGATATAAGTATCATCAAAATGATTAAGGACCCCGAAGGTTTTTTTTTACCGGTATATATATTTGAAGGTTTATTACTAATTAGGGTTGTGATTGTGTGGGATCTCTCTGTAAAAATATTGAACATTTGAAGCATGCTTAGATTAGTGGATATATATGATTTAGTTGATGATGAGAGATAAAGCATATTGTGGCAACAAGATGCTTGGGAGTACATTTAGATGGTATATGTGTTGATGTCTAGATCCCAAAGTAGGGAGGGTGGCATTGGTCATGGAGCTCCGACCTTGGATTAATACCTAGATCCCTCAGTTGGTGTTAGAGCTTAAAATTGTGATGGTACCTAGAGTGGCTAAATCTTGAGTACACCATAGTCCCACCCGATTAGAGTACCCTGGTTAGATATCTAATCTATAGCAGTGTGTGTGTCATGACTCTTCATAGAGCATATCATTTTGAGATATTCCATTCACCTCTATATATATATAATTATAAATACGTCACGAATGAATAGGGAGTGTTGAAAAATGTAACTAGTGTTAGTCTTCATAATTCTATTTGATTCATAATGTAATGTAATTGTCTAAAGAAAGGAAAATGAATTTTATTGTAAATGAAATTGATTTATTAAAGCATGGATTTCGTGCTTTGGTCAATGATTAATAGGTCAAATCATCCATTCTAGGCTTCTAGGGTTCCAATCAAGAGTCCTTGTCCTTATCATTATGTAAAACACCCTTCTTAGGATTTCTCATTCAAGAAAGAAGTTTATTTTGATGTAAATTAGGTTATTTAGGCATCCTCTACCAAGTCAGCCTCAACTTGGACAATTCAACCTCTTTGGGAGATGGAAACCACTATATAAAGGCAACAACTTGACCTCATTTGAAGCACATCTCAAGCAAGTTCGATTTGCAGTATCTGGACGAAGAAAAGAGAGCAAAAATCCATAAGAAAGGGGAGAAAACCATAGCGAAGTAGAAGGAGACATTTGAGAAGAAAGAAGAATTGTTTTTCTCTCTCTTTGACTCACATGTGCAAAATTCTGAAGCTATTAGAGAGACTAAAATTTTAGATCCGTAGTAAGGATGAAATTATGGAAGTTGAGGTCCGAAATTTGGTGTTTTTGCAAGGTTGGAGCTGGGAGGCAAGATGAGACTACTAAATTTTGCATAATCATCTTGGAAGGATAACTTGGTGGAGGAGGAAGGTATTTTGGTCAGGTCTATGGTCTTGGTTTGTCTTAACTTGATTTGAATCGACTAGTGGATGAATTTGACTGGATTTTCCCTTATAGAGGGGTTTAGTCCTGGTTGAATTCCTATATATGGTGTTGTTGATCTTCATTTTTTTTATTTGATGTTTTCTTGATGAAAAGAAGATAAAAGAAGAATATAAAGAAAAAATAATAAGACTATAATAATATCACAAGTAATTATTAATATAATAAAATCTTTCTGCCTTTCTGATTTTCTAACACATCTCAGGTTTACCAATTAATAGTTATGAGAGGATTAATATCAACTCATCAAGGAAAAACAACAACAACTTTAGTTGATCCAATTGAGCAGTTGACTGCCATCATCAAGCCTTTTACCTTTGACTTGGAATTATATCATAATAACTAGGTTATCTCTTTTCTTATAACAAAATGAAGCGATGGAACACACCCATCGAAACAAGCACTTCTAAAAGTTCTGTTGGTGAAACTACTACTTTTGGTTGGTTTAGTCAATTAGATTTGGATCTGAAGCCACTAAATATTATATTAAAATGTTAGCATGCTTGGATTCTCTTACCAGATTGTAATTAGTGAATCTCCATCTTGATTTGTTGCAGATTCAACCCCTATTAGTAAAGTAATTGGTTGGCCTAATGTTTATGCTCCTGCTAAGTCTGGAGAGGAAAATGTTGGTAATATAGAGAGATCTAGATATAAACCCAGAAGCATGATAAGAAAAGCCACAAGCAAAAACAAATACAAAGCCAAGTACAAGTCCAGGTTAAAGCTTACTAGTTATAGGTATGTTCAAAACAAAATAAGACTTCCTTGTGGTAAGCGAGCCTATGAGTGAAGAGAATGATCCCTAAAACCAAGATGATGAAAAGAGATTAGGGTGGAAGGAGCGTGTGATGGTTCATTTATGTAAGTACGAGGAATTTATTACTTGATCATTAGGAGAGAATGCATAAGCATGGCTTGACTGAAAGGAGAGGAATGGAAATTGCTCGAACAAAAGGAGAGGAATTTATTACTCAACCATCGAGAGAGGATGCATAAGCATGGATTGAATGAAAGGAGAGGAATGAAAATCACTAGATGAACGAGAGAGGAATTTATTACTAGACTGTAACAACTTTCTCCCACATCTACCCAAGCAGCTGGCTAACTGGGGTAAACATCTGACGAGACGCCACTATGATATGATTCGACCTCCTAATTTATGTTAAGGAAGTGGAACCGATGGAAACACAACATACAAAAATTCAAAATCAACTTTAGGATATTTAGGAACCAATCCAACACTTCATACATCTTTCCCTTGGGTCCCACTGCACTTTTGGACAACTTAAGCCTCAATCGCTCTCATGCTATAGGCATGACAACATTCAGAAACCTAGAGTCACTCTCACAGGCTTGCTTCCCAGCATCCAAAGGCTCATTTAGTCAGTGTTATGTTAGCATCCCCAGGATTTGAGCCACTTTTTTAGGCCCAAAGCCAGGTCACTTGCTCAAAATTGAACCACCTCTTCATAACAATAAAATAACATGGAAATGACATTACTAAGGGAAATACTTATTTAAGACTTTGAGTGGAACCCTACTAGCCATGATAGACATTTCCACAAACATATCAAGAATATGTAATCTACAGGTGTAAAGAACAATTTTGAGCATAGATGTCTCATACTTAGCTAGGAATCGCTAAGAACCATTGATGCCTCAACATGTCAACTGCCATTCCATCCATTAGGTCATAGATACATTGATCATTCAATTACAAGTAAAAACATGATGAAATCCATACATAGCTACTATCATAAGACATATACATAACCAACATAATAACAACATAAATACTCATGAAAGTACAACCACATAGACCACATATAATCCATCAAAATGCTCATAGAAATACAAGGAGAAATAATCTTTCATTAATGATGAAAAATCCAAACCCAGGATGGGACTTCCACGTTCCACCCAACTGTATAATGGCTGAGCCAAATCTCTCTTCAACCATTCACCCCCTTGCCATATTCTAAGCATGAATGTGGGATCTCGTAGAACACATCAATCAAAACTCATCCAGGGCTTCGAGAGGCCATCCACCTCAACCCATCAAACAATGATTCCACCTCATGGTCGTATATCACAAAACCATCATTAGATCGGTCTCTATCCCAACCATCCAGGCTGTCTGTAGAGCATTTGTTCTAGCCAAGGCTACAGGACTAGTAACTCAATCCACAATTGCTGTCGAGCTCTAGAGAATTTGTCCAACCAAGGCTCTAGGACTAGTAACTCAACCCACCAAGGGCTCCAAAGAATTTTTCCAACCAAGGCTATGGGACTAGTAACTCAACCCAAGTTGTTACAGGGCTTCTAGAGCATTTGTCCAACCAAGGCTCTAGGAACTAGTAATCAACCAAGCTAAGGAAACATGAGAACCAAAAAAAAAAAAAAAACAAGGAAATAAACCCACAAAATCCATGGCTATCTAGGAAATGGCAAGGCTAGGCAATCCACTATCAATCTAGGAAATCCTCCATGCCAATGACAGATAATGACCAAGAATCCACATGCATATGCCATGCATACCAAAACTAGTGAAGGAAACATAAATGCAACTCAGTACCTGCAATAAAATATGATGTAGCTACTGATACCAATGCCTTCTTGCACTTTCCTTCTCTTTCTTTGCCTTCTTGCTCAAAGTACGCCACACCCACCAAGAGTTCTCCAAGAAAACTCTAAGTCTCCAAGAGTATGAGAGACAGCGAGAATAATGAGAGAGCTTTAAAACTGAACTGAAAAAAGGTTACAACTGATCCTTAGAAGACTTTTTATGAATGAGGCCTCTATTTTCTTCAATTCCCTTCATTTTCCTCCTCACATGAAACCTGTGACCTTTCACCTCCTTTTTCTCCTAATTTCCATTATTTTCATAAATAAATGTGCCAAAAATGCCATTTTTCCTTTCCAAAACCTTAGACATTGCCTTTTCCAATTTCCTTAGCTATAAACAATCACAAGTGATCCCCATCACTAGGATTTTTCCCAACATTCCTCTTGGAATAAGTGTCCCATCATCCGTGGTTATTATTTTTCCTTTATTAAATTTTATTACATGGAATTTTCACTAGGGCTGTTACAGAACCCTCCCCCTTGGGGGAACACCATCCTCGGTGTTCAATGACACCTATAACCACAAAACTACTGTAAGCAAAACATACTACCATTGGATCTTTATAACTTAGCTCATTGCATTATTTACAATTATCAACTCGCTGAGAAGCAACCAACATGAAAACATAACAACATAATGACACGACACCCATACCACTTATTGGAGCTTTATAACATAGCTCATGGCAGTATTTACATCCATATACATATGTACATAAACCAACATCAACAAAACATATACCAAGACATATACCACATCATCTACCAAAACCACACCAAAACACCAAGCTAAAACTACTTTGCCTTAACCAGCAAACAAGGAAGGATACATAGCCCGCATCTAATCCGTCATCTCCCATGTAGCTTCATTGGGCCCAAAGTGCTTCCACTACACCTTAACTTGCTCAATTGCTTGGTTTCAGAGCATGAGAACCTTTTTCTGCAATATACACTGAGGCTCCAGCTGGAATTATCCATCTAGTTCCACCTACAATATAGACCAGTCAATCACATGATCAACATCCTTAACATACTTCTTAAGTAATGACCCATCCTCTCAATGATACTGAAGGGTCCACAAAACCGTGGTGCCAGCTTGGCACATGATCCAATCTGTAAGGAGCTCTTTTTCGGTTTTATGCGCAAGTACACATGTTCGCCAACTTGGAACTCCTTGAACAACTTGTTCTGATCTGCATAGATATTTTGCCTATCCTGTGCTCCCTTTAGATTTTTCTTGATTACCTACATTTCTTGTTCCATGTCTATTAACATATTTGGTCCAATCAACACCTTGTTATTTGGATCACTCCAACTAATAGGACTATTGCAACTTTGCCCATACAATGCCTCAAAAGGACTCATCCTCAATGACTCTTGATTACCATTGTTGTATGAAAACTCTACCAATGGAAGGTATTGTTTGGTCAATTTAGTGTCCTAAATTTCTCTACACAAATTATCAATCTGAGTATCAGAAATTGACGAAGTGTAGTGCATTGTTTGTGCTAGATAACCTTTCTTACTTCGTTGTTTTTGTGTTTTATGTTGTTTTGGGGGGTTTTTGGTCTTTTAATACCTAATGATTTACAATGTAATTGTCGAAAACTTGAGTCTAACTTTTTTAAGGACTACTTAAAATTTGAAAATGAAAACAGAGCTTTTAAGGAAGAAATGAAAATAGAGCTGAGACAGACTTGGAAGCAAATCTTAAGCAAGAAATGAAAACAAAGTTTCTATTCTTGTTTTACCATTATTTCCAAATCATGATTTAAGAATTGAAAGTGAAATTTGTAACTAATGCCTAACTAATTATAGAAATAAAACTAAATGAAATACTTAGTTACTCTACCTCTCAATTTTGGGAGAAAGACTCCTTGGGATGACATTTGAGGAATTTTGTACTTCATTAATCTAACAGAAAGCAAATACAAAGATGCAACAAAGACTCATTGCATAAATGAAATGCTCAAACACTTAGTTTAGGATGAATTATCAACTTGAAGGGTTTTTAGAGACATTCATTAACACCATGAGTTAGTAATCTTAAATGGCAAAGACAGAAAATGGCACTGATCAGTGTAATTGAGAATTTAAAGACTAGTAAAATAGTGAATGAAGAAAACTAGATTACATTACTGAACTTCATCTTCTAATTACTGATAAAAACTAGAAAGAGATCAAGTAAATGGAAGCTACTCTAAATTATGAACATTGTTAATAAGAAAATGATGGAAACTACATTACAGACATTGTTAGCAAGAAAATGATTATAAACACTGTGAAAGAAAATGATGAATTTACAGTTAACAAGAAGAAGAAAAATAAAATGAAATGAAACCTTTTTAGTGCAGGGGCCCTCTGCAACTGATTAGGCTACGCTTACTCAATCAACTCCAAGGAAACTCCTTCAAATTCTCATAAAACATGCGGTCTTCATATTAAAAATAGGGACACAAAATGCCCATAAATTACAGAGTTCAGAACTTGATTTCATAATAAAACTATCACTATGACTACTAACTTCCTTGGTTCTTTACACAGGTATTTATAAGAAAATCATACAACTATTTGCGAAGAAAAATATGCTACAGTCAAAACACATAGAAGACAGGTACGCAGAATTTCTTCCTCGGCTGCTGGAGACATAAATCTAAGATGGTGGTTGTTGGATTCGGTTGCATAGGTGGCTGTTGGAGTCCTTAGGTTCAGGTAGTTGTTTCGGATAACGCTTCCCATTACTATGAAACATGTTAGTTAACCATGAAACAAAGTCGTGTTACCTTCGGTCTCTGTGTTTGACTTCTCCATTGACCGTAGTGTTATACCAACTTCCTTGTCGACCTGGGCTAGGTGAATAGGACAGGGTCCATATCACGATGATTTCCAAGTTTCCCATGTAGTTAGTTTCTCCTTCTGACACCTGGAACCTTTTAAAGCATGAAGGTAGTTGTGGAACAACCGATTAGCTGCAGAATAGGCTACGTTCTGTAGCTAATATACAAAAATTGATTCAAACAGCAAAACATAAAAGCATAATATGTAAATCACTAAATGTCCTCCTTGAGACGGTATATACTGATCATTGGTGATGAGAATGCATCTTTCTCATGGAAAAGCAAAGAAAAGGAATGAGAAGAGTTGCTAGGGAGAGAGTAATTTTGAGACTCAACATATCCCCACTACAAAATTATTGCACGTCCCCATTCAATCTTGCCAAAACTGTGAACTCTTTTTTTTTTATTGCGTCTACTTAGAAACTTCTGCCAATACATATAACTTCCTTCTCTTGCTCTTCTTTGAAGTGACAACCATCCTTGGTTTCTTCATGAGAAGTTTGTATTTGAGGTTGATCACTGTCTTGTTCAAGCTCCTATTCTTCCTCTTTAACTTCCTATTTTTCTTGTACCATAGGCCTAGGTGTAGTATGGTATTGTCATGAATGGTCTTATCCAATTTGCTTTGTTCCTTTAGGGCTTCATTTTCTTTCTTAATGTGCCTGTTCAATATCTCCAACTCATAGATTTCCTATTTGAGTGTGTCAGTCAGAGGTTCTTGTGGATTGACAGGTTGTTCTGGATTGGATAAGGAACGTAGATCCTTCTGAGGCATTTTTCTTTTCCAGTGATTCTATGTAATCATAAATTTGCTGTTGAATTGGATCTATGCCTGGGGATCCTCTACTGGGGCTACCTTCAAAATAATGTCTAAGAGAGTTTTGAGGAATGTATGTAAGTGGAATATTTTCAGGAGATGATGCTGGGGTTTCTCCTTCCAGGTTGATGAACTCTGTTTCCTTTGATAACACCTTCTTTACCATTCCTTTGAGCCTAGAGCTTCTTCTAAGGGGTTTTATGTTTTACTCCTTTGAACCCTTTTTCTCTTTTCTTATCTTTTCCTTCCCCTTGATTTGTCTCTTAATCTCTGTCAATTTTTTACAGATTGGTTGTTCATCATCTGTTTGTAGTGGAGATTCAGGCGTGTTCTCAATAATTCCACTAGTTTTCTGTTTTATCTTCTTCCTCTGCTTGATTTTCTTTATGATCTCTATTAATTTTTCAGATATTGGTTCTTCTTCATCCTTTTTCTGTAGCGAAGGCTTAGGGTTACTTTAAATGGTGAGATTTTTCCTCTTTCTCCTACTTTTTCTGATACTGTCTTTTTCAAGAGATTTTGGTGTCTCTTGGAAATGGTTTCTTATCAGAAAGTTTTCCCAGGTGTCCCCTATTTTCTTGTGATGATATTCAACCAGGATCTTGACCAATCTGTGGTGATACATGGTTGTTTCTAGAGATTCTATTTTCTTGTGTACATTTGAAGCCATTCTCCTTAGACTATTTAGGAGGAAGAAAGGGAGGTTGATGTCCCCATTATCTAGAAAGTTCATCAATAAACGTATATGATAAACATACATACATCCAAATATTTCCTCACAGGTAATAAATTTTTGCAATATCAAAAGCATGCTTCTCCATTTATTTTTTGAGTGCTGAAATAAGGATTCCTTTCCTAAACACAGTGACATCCATACTTGGGTTCTTGAGGAATACCTTCCATGATTCATTGTGGAATTCTTTGTTTTTGAATGATCTCTCACCAAGTCTTGGTAGTTCTGTAGCCTCTGCTATGTAAGATTCTGTTATTGCAAACTTGATGTCCCCAATCAAAGGATCTGGCAAAAGATTTCATGATCTCCTTATGATATCCATCAAAATGTTCAATGAACTTGAGCCATCCAGTCTTTTGCAGCATCTCCTTAAGTTGGGGATATCCTTCCATGAATTTTGCCCCTACGAGCTCTGCCCTAACGATGAGTCCCATGGTCTTTGTTCTGTAGAATTTACTGATCTCAAAATTACTCTTTACTGTCTATGGAACGAGTGCTATTTAGGAAGTAGAATGACTGTGTGTATGGAAATGGAGTGACTAGGTATATGGAAATAGAATGACTGTGTATATGAAAACATAATGACTGTGTACATGAAATGGTTGTGTGAATATGAGAGAAAACTTGAGAGTTGGCATGTAATAAAGAGACAGTCGGGGTTTTGGAGAGTCGTAGATAGGTAGGTCACATCGTTATCTTGACTGTTAACAAGTGTAACAAGTGCAACTGTAGAGGACTGTTTGAGTAAAAGTTATGGAGTTTGAAGTAGAGATTGGTTATGAAAGAATCATTGAGAATGTTTGTCATTAATGGCAGAAGATATGGCAGAGACATTGTGGTGATCAAATCAAATGATTTTTAATTAAGGAGACATGTGATCATACATATTATACAAACTTATGTTTTCAAATTGCTTTTAGAAATAAATTTTTGCATTTACCTTTGGAACCTTTGCCTTTTTGCTTGCTAAAATTTTCCTTTGCTGTTGAACCATAGGTGCCTTGAGCATGACTGGTCTTCAAAAATTGATTTTTCCTTCAATTCCCCGCATTCAAGATTTTATTATGAACTGTACACTTGTGCCTGAACTGTTAAACAAATTGTAGCTGCAGAATCGGATTAGCTGTAGAACAGAATCAACTGTAGAATAGAATCAGCTGCGGAATGTAAAACATAAAGTGAAATATCGCTTATGGATAATGAATAAAGTGGAAATGGCTATGTAAGTGAAATGAAATGAGATGATAAATGAAATGGAGATGGAATGAACACTGAAGAAGGAAAAATGGAAAATTTTTATTGATGAAATATGATAATGGGACGAAGTGAAACTGCAAAAGTAAAACAGAGTGAGGTGAGATGAGTTGATGAATTTTTGCAGAATCTAAACTACGAAGTGATTGTGCCTTTTTGTCACTACTTATTACAGAAAGGAAATGGAAAATATAGGGTGTCAAAAACCTCTAATTTTCACCCCGTATTTTCTGTATAAGTATGCCAATCAATGATTGGTTTTCAACCTTATACAATTTATTGTTATATAATATAGGAAAAATAAAGACTAAGTTAGTGGAGAAGAAGGATTCTTCTTCACTAATTTCATTTCAGAATTGTCTTGGAAAATCTTAATAACTCCTCTTTTCAGATGGGTTTCTGATATATCTTTAATCTATGACCATTCACAAGAAGAGGAATTTTATTTTCATCTATTGTTTTGATTCTCACTACTCCATTACTAAAAAAAAATTCAATCTCATATGGTCCAAGCCAATGAGTTTGAAACTTCCCTTGAAAATCTTTAAACTTTGAATCAAATAACAGTGCCCAATCTCCCACTTGAAACCTCTTGTCCTTGATGTATTTGTCATGCCATTTATCCCTCTGTTGTTGGACTATACCAGTGCTTTGAACTGCATCTTGCCTGATTTCATCAAGTTCATTTAATTGCTCTAGCATATGCTTTTGTGCCTCTGATAAATCTAGTCCCAATTGGACTGCCATGTTGAAAGTTCTGATTTGGAACTCTATAGGGAACATGATTTGTTTCCCATAAACAAGTTTATAGGGTGTATGTCCTGTTATGTTCATCCATGTAGTTCTATAGGCCTATAAGGCTTCAGGAAGCCTTTTTGCCCAATCTCTTCTATGTAGATGCACAATCTTGGTGAGGATTCCTTCAATCACTTTATTTGTAGATTCCACTTGATCATTTGCTTGTGGATGATAGGGAGTAGATTTCCAATGCTTGATATTCTATTCTTCCACAAGCCTTTCCACCATGTTAGATGTGAATTAAGATCCTTGATCTGTCACAATTTCTCTTGGAACACCAAAACGAGTGAAGATGTCCTCAAAAAGAAAATTATATACAGATTTTTCATTAGCAAAAGGTAATGCCTTGGCTTCTACCCATTTAGTGACATAATCAGTGCATACCAATATATACTTTTTCTGCTTATATGGAGGATTAATTGGTCCAATAAAATCTAAGGCCCACTTTTCAAAGGGTTCAATGAATACCTGAATTTGTAATGGCATTTCATTTGAGGGGGCAGGTTTCCCTACCCTTTGGCAGTCGTCACATCTCCTGACATATTCTTTAGCATCTTTGAAGATGGATGGCCAATAATATCCTAAAGAAAGGATTTTATAGGCTGTCCTCTTGTCCGCAAAGTGTCCACCGCACGACATCATGACATGCCTTAAGAATCTCGGGCATTTCATCTTCCCTGACACACCTTCTGATCATAAGATCTAGCCCTGTTTTATGCAATTCGTTAGTGATCCATGAATATCTTACACTTTCTTGAATAATTTTTCTTTTCTCTCTAGGAAACAAATGTGAAGGTAACTTCCCTATGACCAAGTAGTTAGCAACATCTGCAAACCAAGGAGTTTGAGTAGTTACTACAAACAGATATTCATCAGGAAACTTATCTTCAACCAGAGAATCTTCTTTGATATTCTGAATCCTGGACAAGAAATCAGCAACTGTGTTTTGTTTTCCAGGTCTATCTAACACAGTATTGCTGAATTTTTGCAAAAGTAAAAGACATATTGTAACTCTACCATTAGTAATAGGTTTATTCATCAAATATCTAATTGCAGAGTGATCTGTATGAACAAAGGTTTGATATCCTGTTATATAGTGTCTGAACTTGTTAATTGCATGAACAACAACGAAAAAATCATTTTCAGTCACAGTATAATTCAACTCAGTGGGAGTCAAATTCTTACTTGTATAGTAAATGACATAAGGAATCATATCTTTTTGTCCCAATACAGCTCCCAGTCTGAAGCATCTGTGGAAATATGGAAAGGGAGTTTCCAATTTGGACCTCTTAAAGTGGGTGCTTCAAATTTTTTTTCTTTCAAGGTTTCAAATGCCAACTGGAAATCAAAATTCCAATTGAATTCACAATCTTTGGTAAGCAATTTAAAGAGTGGGGATGCTATTTTGTTGAAGTTTTCTATAAATATTCTATAGTACCCTATAAATCCCAGAAAAATTCTAACATCCTTTTGGCAATTTGGAATTGATAGTTTAGAGATGACTTCAACTTTAGATTTATCAACTTTAATCCCATCTCTTGAAATATGATGTCCTAAAACAATACCCTCTGTAAACATCATAAAACATTTTTCATGGCTTAATGAAATGTTTGTTTCTTTACATCTTTCAAGAACTTTTTCCAAATTTTCCAAAGCTTCTTCAAATGTATTCCCATAGACTGTAAAATCATCCATATATACCTCTATACAATCATGTATCAGATCAGAAAAAATTCCTAGTACTGCTCTTTGGAATGTCGGAGGTGCATTACATAACCCAAAAGGAAGCACTTGGTAAGCATAAGTTCCCCATGGACAAGTAAATGTGGTCTTATCCCGATCTTCAAGTGCTACCTGAATTTGATTATAACCACTAAAACCATCCAAGAATGAGAAATACTTCTACCTGCTAATGTATCTAACAATTGATCTATAAAAGGAAAAGGGAAATGATCTTTAAGGGTTGCTTTATTCAATTCTCGGTAATCAATGCACACCCTCCATTTACCATTCTTTTTAGGCACAATTACCAAAGGAGAGACCCATTGGCTATTTGAAATTGGGTAAACAAAGTTTACATTTAGTAATTTTTGGAGCTCTTCTTTCACAATTTCTCTAAGATTTGGATTCATCCTTCTCTGAGGTTGTCTGATAGGTCTACTATTTTCCTTAATGTAAATGTGATGGATACAAATCTTAGGCTCAATACCTTTCATGTCGGTGTATTCCCATGCAAATGCGGCATAATGTTTTTGTAATGTTTTGATTAACTCTTCTTGTTGTAGTTTCTCCAAGTTTTTATTTATGTTCAATGTCATACCTGGAAAAATTTCAATTGTAAGGCTACCAAACTATTCCATAGAATAGAGAAACATATGCCTAGATGAAAAGTATTCAACATTAGATTTTTCTTGAAATTGCTCGTGGGCATATTCTAAAGAAGATTCAAATTTTTCCAATGTATTTAAAATTTGACTATCTTCACTAATTTCTGAAATAGTAAAGAGAGGTTGAATATCATCTTCATCATCAATCCATTCTTTGTCATCTATTTCTGTGATTGATTTTGCTGGAGGATATAGAGTAAATTTCTTTGTTGAATTACCATAAAAAATATACATGTCACCAGATCTACAGCTAATAAAAGCATCAGCTATGGCCAGCCAAGGTCTTCCTAATATGAGTGGATGTCCTCCTAGATTGTTCTTGGGGGTTAAGATCATGAAATCAACAAGATATTCCCAAGAATCTAGGGATACTAAAATATCTTCTAGCACACCATCTGGTTTGGTCACTGATCTATCTGCTAGTTGCAATAAGGTAGGTGTGTAAAGAAGATTAGGAAGCTTGAGCTACTCCATAGTTTGTTTGCTCATGATGTTTATTGCCGCCCCTAAGTCAATCAATGTATTTGGAATTTCAACTCCATTGATATGTGTTTTTACAATTGGACTTCCTGGATCCACATATTTTTGTATGGCAATTTTTCCCATCAATGTCTGTTATTTTTCCTCCCAGGTGAATTCTTTTTGTCTCTTTTGCTTTTCTTCCTGGTTTTTTTATACTCAACTCCTTTATTGTTTTGGCTAGAATTGGAATTTGTCTAATGGCTTGTAACAAAGGAATTTTGATACAAACATTCTTCAATTCATCTAAGAAATCATAGTTGGGCAATAAGATCTGTTTTTCTACCCCTCTATGAATTTGTAATCTTTTAGGAAAAGGACATGTAGAAGTAGATGCTGGCTGCTCAATCATAGGAGTTGTGTTCACTGATTCTTTTTTGTTTTTGTTTTTCGATGTTTTGGTTTTGGGGAGATGTTCCCTCAAAACTTTTATTGACCTTTAGAGAATCTTCCTCAGAACTGTCCTATTCCTGAATAACTACAGAAGCTCTTTCCTTTTCTAATATCCTTGTAGATCTTAGTTGAACATCATTAAGATCTAGAGGGGTAATCATGTAAGTTGGAAATTGTTGTCCTTCTACCATGTAGGCATTCTGAGGGTTTTTATTGTTGGGGTTTTGAAATGGTTGGTTAGGTAGTTGATTTGGTTTCTACTGAAATGACAGTAAGAGTTCAGGATTTTGGTTTTGTTGTGAAGGTTGCTATGGAAATGGAAATGAAAGTTGAGGATTCTGATTTTGAAGTTGTGGTTGCTGATTTTGTTGTTGAATGTGTGGGGGAGGATAGTTCTGATACGGTGGAGGATATTGATAATATTGAGAAAATCTCCCATAAGGATTTTGTACTCCTTGTGCCCACAGTTGAGATTGAAGTTGAGGTTGAGGCTGAGGTTGAGACCAAGGTTGCTGCCAAGAATTCCAGTTTGTTGGGGGCTGAAGATACATTTGATTGTTAAATCCCTGATTTTGTGGCCCCTGCCAAGGTCTTCTAGCAACAAAACAAAGAGGTTCTACAGAATTTAGAACTGTTTCCTCTTAATAGATAGCCTTAAGACCTGGGATTGAAGGACAACCCTTGGTCTCATGATTTTCTGAGCAAATCATACAAGTTTCTACTATTTTCACATCTCAAGGGCATTCCCTTAGAGCATGTTTTTTTTTTTTTTTTCCTTGCATTTTGGATAAAAAATGGCTAAAACATCAGCCTTGATTTTCTGCTTGTTTTGTATTTTGAGGGTGTCTAATTTCTCACTAAGGCGCCCTAGAATGTCAGTTTTAAATTCATCAAGCATATTATCAATTTCTGCCATACTTATAGATCCCATTTCGGATTTGTTTACTCTAACAAGAGAATGATCTCTTGGCCCTTTCCTTGTTTTAGAGTTCCCCGTTGAGAGATGAACACACAATTCTCCTATATCATTTAATGGGAGTTGAGAGACATCTCCCTTCCCCATCATGTTAAGGATATCTATCCACTCATCTCTGATGGCTTTTAATAAAAGAGCTTTGAAGGTTTCTTCATCTAAATTGTTCATCTTTGGTCTTTTCAAATTATAGTTGAATCTCTTAATCAAATCTTCTAAGTTTTCATCCTCTCTTTGCATCATTTTGAATACTTCATCTTTGTGATTGGTAGGCATGCAATAATCCAAGTACCTATCCAAACATGTTTTTTTCATGTCATTCCATGTTCTAATGGACTGAGTGACTAAGCCCATGAACCATTTCAAAGCAACTCCCTTCAATGTTGAAGCAAACAATTTAAGTTTTTGAGAGTCTTCAAGGTAGTCATAAGTTTTGCACAAGACTTCAAACTTAAACAAAAATGTTTCAGGACCCTCACTTTTCAACCCATAGAAGTTTGGGAGGATAGAAGGTGAGATGTTTTTCATTGTGGCATTTGTTTCCTCATCCACTATAGGGAATCCAAAAGAGCTATCTATTTCCCTATTTCCTTTGCCTCCTCCATCATTTCCTCTACCTCCTCCATTATTTCCTCTACCTCTCCCTCTACCCCCTCCTCCAAATAGTGAGAATTCTCCATCTTGTTATTCTTCTGCCATTATAGTTTCTTCAGAGTCAATGTAGGGTTTAACCTGCAAGGTTAATTCCTCCTCCTCTGGTTCTTCTATTAATGGAATATGGGAGATAGGTTATACTTTTTCTTCCTCACCAGGTATTCCTAATTCCTCAATTACAAATTGTTCCCCTGTGGAGGTGAAGAAAGTTATTCCTGCTATTGGAGATTCAAAATTTTTGTCCCTCAGGGCTGACTTAGTAGATGAAGTAGGAGATTCTTTTTATTGGATTTCTGCCCCTGGAATTCCAAGAGTCCTATGGCTGGGAGTATGAGTCTAGCATGGAGATGTGCCTTTTCTTGTTCGTGGTGGAGTAGGTGGTGTTATAGGAATTGAACTTATGCCCCTAGATATAAATCTATCCCTAGAGTCTCTTTCTCTATGCATGTCATTTTTTTTTAATGTAGGAGATAAGGCTACCTATTTACACTTCCCTGACAACAACGCCAAAATGTTTGGTCAATTTAGTGTCCTAAATTTCTCTACATAAATTATGAGGCTGGGTATCGTAAACTGATGAAGTGTAGTGCACTGTTTGTGCTAAATAACCTTTCTTACTTCATTGTTTTTGTGTCTTATGTTGTTTTGGGGGGTTTTTGGTCTTTTAATACCTAATGATTTACAATGTAATTGTTGAAAACTTGAGTCTAACTTTTGTAAGGACTACTTAAAATTTAAAAAAGAAAACAAAGCTTTTAAGGAAGAAATGAAAATAGAGTTGAGACAGACTTGGAAGCAAAGCTTAAGCAAGAAATGAAAACAGAGTTTCTATTATTGTTTTACCATTATTTCCAAATCATGATTTAAGAACTAAAAGTGAAATTTGTAACTGATGCCTAACTAATTATAGAAATAAAGCTAAATGAAATACTTAGTTACTCTGCCTCTCAATTTTGGGGGAAAGACTCCTTGGGATGAAATTTGAGGAATTTTGTACTTCATTAATCTAACAGAAAGCAGATACAAAGATGCAGCAAAGACTCATTGCATAAATGAAATGCTCAACCACTTAGTTTAGGATGAATTATCAACTTGAAGGTTTTTTAGAGACATTCATTAACACCATGAGTTAATAATATTAAAATAAAATAAAATGGAAAAGACAGTAAATGGCACTGATCAGTCTAATTGAGAATTTAAAGACTAGTAAAACAGTGAATGAAGAAAACTAGATTACATTATTGAACTTCATCTTCTAATTACTGATAAAAAATAGAAAGAGATCAAGCAAATGGAAGCTACTCTAAATTATGAACACTGTTAATAAGAAAATGATGGAAATTGCATTATATACATTGTTAGCAAGAAAATGATTATAAACACTATGAAAGAAAATTATGAATTTACAGTTAATAAGAAGAGAAAAATAAAATGAAATGAAACCTTTTCAGTGCAGGGGCCCTCTGCAACTGATTAGGCTACGCTTGCTCAATCAACTCCAAGGAAACTCCTTCAAATTCTCATAAAACATGTGGTCTTCATATTAAAAACAGGGACACAAAATGCCCAGAAATTACAGAGTTTAGAACTTGATTTCACAATAAAACTATCACTATCACTACTAACTTCCTCAGTTCTTTACACAGGTATTTATAAGAAAATCATACAACTGTTTGTGGAGAAAAATATGTTGCAGTCAAAACACGTAGAAGACAGGCACGCGGAATTTCTTCCTCGATTGCTAGAGACATAAATCCAAAATGATGGTTGTTGGATTCGGTTGCACAGGTGGCTGTTGGAGTCCGTAGGTTTAGGTAGTTGTTTCAGATAATGCTTCCCATTATTGTGAAACATGTTATTTAACCATGAAACAAAGTCCTGTTACCTTCGGTCTTTGCTTTTGACTTCTCCATTGATCGTAGTCTTATACCAAATTCCTTGTCGACCTGGGCTAGGTGAATAGGACAGGGTCCATGTCACGATGATTTCCAAGCTTTCCATGTAGTTAGTTTCTCCTTCTGACACCTGGAACTTGTTAAAGCATGAAGGTAGTTGCAAAACAGCCAATTAGCTGCAGAATAGGCTGTGTTTCGTAGCTAATATACAAAAAATTATTCAAACAACAAAATATAAAAGCATAATATGTAAATCACTAAATGTCCTCCTTGAGACGATATATACTGATTTTTGGTGATGAGAATGCATATTTCTCATGGAAAAACAAAGAAAAGGAATGAGAAGAGTCGCTAGGGAGAGTGTAATTTTGAGACTCAACAGGTACTATTCCCACTTCCATTGTTGATGCATCATATACATCCTCAACATGTCTTCCAATATCCTATTGAACCTCTATGTCTGTCTATCTGTCTCTGGATGATAAGATGTACTAAATGCAAACTTTGTGCCCAAACCTGCAAACAACTCCTTCTAAAACTTGGAAATGAACTTTGCATCCCTGTCTGACACAATCTTCTTTGGAACACCATGCAATTTGACCACATCTCTGATGAACACCTATGCTACATTGTGAACTAAGAATGTAGACTTCACTGGAATGAAGTGTGCAATATTTTTTAACCTATCCACAATAACTATGATGGAATCATGCCATCTCATTGTCCTCGACAACCCTATGATGAAGTCCATGGAAATTACCTCCCATTTCCATTATGGAATCACAATTGGCTATAGCAGTCCACCTGGATGTTTACACTCTGCCTTCACTCGATGACAATCAAAACATACAGCCACATACTTGTTACATCCATCTTCAGATTCAACCAATAATAAAATCTCTTCACAGAAGTTAATGTCATATGCTCACCTAGGTGACCTGAATACAGTTTCACATGAAACTCTCTCAAGATCACCTTCTTGAGCTCATTGCTATCTGACACATATGTCCTGTCTCAGAACCTATCCAATCCATTTGCTGTAAGACAATAATCCATACCCTGTGCACTTAGACCTGTGCCTGTACTTGTACTGCCACCTGTACCTATACCTACACATGTACATGTACCTATACCAACACCTTGCTGCAACCTGTGCGCAATCTCCATATACCTGACATCCTGCTGACCTACCTGTAAGATCCTATCATGTAAGTCTACCCCATAGGAGCTCATAGCTACCAAGTGATTTACCTATACCCACCTGCTAAGAGAATCTGCCACTCTATTCTCTTTACCTTTGATATACTTGATCTCAAAGTCGAACTCACTGATCGTAGCCAACCACCGAGCCTGCCTACCATTTATATTTGGTTGGTAAAATAGATATCGCAAAGCATTGTGATCACTCATCAATGTAAACCTCATACCCAGAAGATAGTGCCTCCACATATTCAATGCATGTATAATCACTGCCAACTCAAGATCATGTGTGAAGTAGTTATGTTCATGCTCATTCAATTTTCACGACTCGTAACATACCACCTATCCATCCTGCATAAGGACTCCACCAAATCCTCTCTTGCAAGCATCTGTGCATACTACAAACTCTTTGTCTGGATCTGTAATATTTAACATTGGTACATGTGTCAACAACTGCTTGAGCTGCTCGAAGCTAGCCTCACACTCCTCTGTCCATTCAAACTTCTTACCTTTCCTCTGCAATGATGTAATAGGATAAGAAATCTGTGATAATTTCCCCATGAAGGATCTCACCTCATCCACATTCTTAGGAGCTACCCATTCCATGATGGCTCTTATCTTCTTTGGATCTACTACAATACCCTCCTCAGAGACAAAATGCCCTAAGTAATGTACCTCTATTTGAAAGAAACTACACTTATTGAGCTTAGCATACAACTGATGCTCTCTCAACAACCTCAATACTGCTGCTAAATCCTCAACATGCTCTTCCTCATTTTTAGAATATACCAATATGTCATCAATGAACACAATAAAAAACTTATCCAAATACGAACGCAACACACTATTCATCAAACACATAAATATAGCTGGAGCATTAGTCAAACCGAATGGAACTAAAAAAAACCCATAATGCCCATACCTGGTCTGGAAAGTTGTCTTGTACATTTCCTCCTCTTTGATGCATACCTAATGATATTTGGAGCTCAGATCAATCTTCGAGAACATTGCTACTCCCTTCAATTGATCGAATAAGTCATCAATCCTTGGCAACGGATACCTATTCTTGATGGTCACTTTGTTCAACTACCTATAGTCAATGCATAATCTGAGAGTACCATCTTTCTTCTTCACAAACAATACTGGTGCACCCCATGGTGACACAATTGGCCTAATGTATCCCTTGTCCAACATTTCCTTTAATTGCAACTTTAACTCAACCAACTTAGGTGTGCTCATCCTGTAAGGTGCTTTTGATGCTAGAGCTACCCCTAGCACTAGCTTAATAGAAAAGTCTACCTCCTCATAAGGTGTAAACTCTGAAATATCCTCAGGAAATACATCCTTGAGTTGTTGTAGAATTGGGTACCTTCTCAACACATCTGCATCCTCAACTTCCTTACCCTTATCACGATAAATGTGTACTGCAAATAGCTTTCACCCTTTCTTGTGGCTATGCTTTGCTTGCATAGTTGTCACCATCCCAAATGATGTGGATTTATTCTTTCCCTGTAAGACTCTTGGTTCCCCATTGTCATCAACACACTCAATGGCTTTGTCATAACAATTTACCTTGGTTCTATGTAGATACAACTAATCCATGCCCAAAAACATACTGTATGATCCTAATGGTAATACATTCAAATGTGTTGTGGTAGACATACCATTTAAATCGAATGCACAAGCTCTTACCCAATAATGAAATCGCTTCTTTGTACATGTAGCCAACTACACTAACCAAGACTCTGCATGCAATTCCATCCATCCCAATAATAGATTCTTGATGCTTTGCATATTTTTTATCCAATGCTGCATATATACGTGGAATACTCTACCCAACATCCCCAATAGCCTGTGCTTCCTGCTAAATGTATATCTTAGGTCTACCACCCTGATCCCGCGGACAATCTCCCCTACGATGATCTTTGCCACAAGTCCAACGCTCTATAGGCTTCCAACCTGTCTCCTTGTTATTTTCTCCTGATTGGAATCCATGTCTTCTATCTAATGCATTAAACTTCTTAGATGGTGCAACATTCTCCTTGTTACCTATATCCTATGGTCTTACTCACTTTTTTTCCCATTTTCCTTTATTCTTTGCATTACCTATCTAGTTTGGCTTAGTCTCATACCTGCGCTTCGATTGTTCATAGGAATGCCTTAGCTTCCGGATGGCCTCCTCTAATGATCTAGGTTCATCGAACTCGATCCTATCTTTGAATGAAACCAGTAATCACTAATGAACCTTTGAATCTTGGCCTTCTCATCTATGAGATCAAGAACATACCTCAGTAACTCCAAGAACTTGCTAGTGTACTCATCATCTGTTATGGATCCCATCTTTAGATCATATAATTCTTTCACCTTGTCACCAAAGTATCTCTCTGACAAATACTTCTTCTTGAATAGCCACTCAAACTCACTCCAAGTCAAATCTTCCTCATGAATTCATCTGACATTCTTCACATCTTCCCACCAAATGTTTGCTTTACCTTTGAGAATGAATGTAGCCACTCTAGTTTTCATGTTCTCTGAATAGTCATGCAATCTAAAGAATTTCCTCATGCCAACCAACCATGCCTATGAATCATGTTGTTTCTTCATCTCTCCATCAAATGTAGATGGCTTTTCTTTCTTAAACTTATCCGACAAATATCCCCTATCACTCCTCCTATAAGGATGATAATGATGATGATCATGATGCCTATCTAAATCAGAACTAGAATAATACCCGTGTCTATCCCCTCTTGTATCTAGAGTTTCTAGCAATCTTCCATCTTTGACTATGTCATCTCTATCTGACCTGTGACCACTATGCGACCTACTGCCATATTCCCCATTAGTTCTATCCTCCTGCTCATAGCTGATCTGACATGGTCCCTGCTGCCGCAAATATGAAAAAATCTGAAGTATCATTGCATTTATCTCTGCTTGTTTCTCCTGTGCCCACATGATTCTGTCATTATCTGCCTTACAAATCCTTATCTCTTCCTTTAATCTTCTCAGTGTAACTACCAAATCAGAAGAGTTCCCAACACCATACTGTTGTTCAGATTCATAGGGGAGTCTTTGTAGTCAACCATCTTGCTAGCCATTTGATATTTCTTCCTACAACTTATATCATGTCAGCTAAACAAAATCACAATAAACCAATGTACGTTATTATAGCTCGAGGATGATACCTTGTCTGCAAGATGAAAAAATCAACTGGATACATGTATAACATAATTAAGACAACATATAGAAACTTAATACATAAGCATATGACCTTGCAACCGTCATTCTAGCTAGGGTCCAGTCATTAATGCATGACCTTAACAACAACACACACCATAACCTCATGCACGACAACGACTACTACATCATTGTACACTTGACCACATGCAAACATGAACATGCATAAGCAATACGTAACCAACTACACATATGCATAAACACATATGATCAAGCTTGAATGAAAGATACTTGAACCAAACCTACCAGAATGATATATACAACCAAGAATACAAGAATGTAACCAAACATACTACAACAATACATGTAAGAGACATAACTCGACATGTAAATAGTCATACACTCACGACACTACATTCCACAATAAAAACCTCAAATTTCGCATGACAACATCATTACAACCATGAACAACATCATGAAAATGCAACAATCACATGGAATGCGAGTGTGAGAGACACACATGCAAATGACATGCATGCATGGCCAACGCATGGACCATCTAGCTTGAGGGTTGAACCATGCTTTGATACCACTCTTTAACACTCTCCTCCCACATCTACCCAAGAAATCATCCAACTGGGGTAAACATGCGATGAGAGGTCACTATGATATGATTCAACCTCCTAAGTTACTTTAAGGAAGTGGAACCGACAAAAACATGCAAATGACATACATGCATGGCCAACACATGAACCATCTAGCCCAAGGGTTGAGCCATGCTTTGATACCACTCTTTAACACTCTCCTCCCACATCTACCCAAGAAATCATCCAACTGGGGTAAACATGCGATGAGAGGTCACTATGATATGATTCAACCTCCTAAGTTACTTTAAGGAAGTGGAACCGACAGAAACACACCATACATACATTCAACATTAGCTTCAGGACCCTCAGGAACTAATCCAACACTTCAGACAGCTTGCCCTTGGGTCCCATTGAACTTTTGGACAACTTAAGCCTTAGTCATTCTCATACTATAGGCATGACAACGTCCAAAAAACTAGAGTCACTCTCATAGGCTTGCCTGCCAACGTCCAGAGACTCATTTAGTTAGTGCAATGCCAACGTCCCTAGGATTTGAGTCACTTTTTCAGGCCTAGAGCCCAAGTCACTACCCAGAATTGAACCACATATTCATAACAATAAAATAACATGGAAATGATAGTACTAAAGCAAATACTTCTTTAAAACTTTAACTGGACCCCTACTAGCCATGACAAGCATTTCCTCAAACGTAACACGAATATGTAATCTACAGGTGTAAAGAACAATTATGTGCATAGGGGTCTCATAATTAGTTGGGAATCGCTAAGAACCATTGATGCCTCAACCCATCAACTGCCATTCCATCATTAGGTCATAGATACATTGATCATTCAATTGCAAGTAAAAATATGATGAAAGCCATACATAGCTGCTGTCATAAGACGCATACATAACTAGCATAATAGCAACAAAAATACTTATGAAAGTACAACCACATAGATCACATATAATCCATCAAAATGCTCTTAGAAATACAAGGAGAAATAACCTTTCATTAATTATGAAAAATCCAAACCCGGGATGGGACTTCCACCTTCCACTCGACTGTAGAATGGCTAAGCCAAATCTCTCTTCAGTCATTCGCTCCCGTGTAATATTCCAAGCATGAATGTGGGATCTCATAGAGCACGTCAATCAAAACTCATCTAGGGCTTCCAGAGGCCATCCACCTCAACCCACCAAACAGTGATTCCACCTCATGGTTGGATATCAAAAAACCATTATCAGATCGGTCTCTATCCCAGCCATCCAAGGGTCCAGAGTGTTTGTTCCAACTAAGGTTCCAGGACTAGTAACTCAACCCACAATTGCCACCGGGCTTCAGATCGTTTGTCCAAACAAGGCTCTAGGACTAGTAACTCAACCCACCCAGGGCTCCAAAGCATTTGTCCAACCAAGGCTATGGGACTAGTAACTCAACCCAAGATGTTACAGGGCTTCTAGAGCGTTTGTCCAACCAAGGCTCCAGGGACTAGTAACTCAACCCAAGCTAAGGAAACATGAGAACCAACCAAAACAAAACAAGGAAATAACCCCACAAACTCCATGGCTATCCAGGAAATGACAAGGCCAGGAAATCCACTGTCAATCTAGGCAATCCTCCATGCCAATGAGAGATCATGACCAAGAATCCACATGCATATGCCATGCATGTCAAAACTATTGAAGGAAACATACGTGCAACTTGGTACCTACAAGAAAATATGATGTCGCTATTGATCTCGATGCCATCTTGTGCTTTCCTACTCTTTCTTTTCCTTCTTACTCCAAAAATCCAAGTATGCCACACCCACCAAGAGTGCTCCAAGAAAAATTTAAGTCTCCAATAGTATGAGAGAGAGAGGGAGAAAATAATGAGAGAGCTCCAAAAATGAACTGATAAAAGGTTACCAACTGATCCTCAGAAGCCTTTTTATGAGTGAGGCCTCTATTTTCTTCATTTTCCATTATTTTCCTTCATTTTCCTCCTCACATGCAACTTGTGACCTTTCACCTCCTTTTTCTCCTAATTTCCATTATTTTCATAAATAAATGTGCCAAAAATTACATTTTTCCTTTCCAAAGCCTTAGCCATTGCCTTTGCAAATTTCCTTAGCGATAAACAATCACAAGTGATCCCCATCACTAGGATTTTTCCCTACATTCCACTTGGAATAAGTGTCACATCATTCGTGGTTATTATTTTTCCTTTATTAACTTTTATTACATGGAATTTTCACCAGGGCTATTACATAGACCATTAGGATTGGATACGTAAGCATGGATTGACCGAAACTTCAACCTTACTAGTGACTTCATCCGATTTGTTTCCCTTCCTTATTGGATACCCTTTGGGTCTTACTTCCTTGGCCATCCTTTTAGTCTAATTCCCATCCTAATTTAATGGCCTAGCACCAGCATCAGGGTTCTTTCCCTTCTCTCTTTACATAACTCGGAACTAATCTTTCCTTGACCATCCTTTTAGTCTATTTCCTTAATCATAGGATAATCTAACATTAGGTCTAGGTCCGGTAGAGGTATACATCAATTCCCTTAGTCTTCGTGTCCCTATCAGCTTAGTTGAGTCCCTTTGGTCAAGACTTGTTTCTTCTTCACTTGCCTAGGTCAATTGTATGCCTAGTGCTCCTATGACCCATCGTTCATCGTCTTATTCTCCTAGGCACCTTGAATCAGACTAATGTTGGTAAAGAGCTTAGGAAAAAGTAAAAATAATCGGGAAAGGCATAATCTAGAGGTAATTTATTTTTCTCGGTCTAGCATTGGCGTGTTGAGGGAGGATAACAACATTAGACATGAATCAAGTACTCTAGGATTTTCGATGTGGGCCTCATGCCTATGGTACATAAAGCATATGTGTTAGCCATAATACGACAATTGGGAAAAGCAATGTGTGATTCTGGCCACCTTCGATAACTCATAACCATGAATTTTCTCGCCACTGACACACCTTTACTTTCCCTCCTACTTGTCGAAGAGAGATGAGGAGAAACAAGAAATAGAAGAAGGAAAAACCAAGAACATATGCTAACCAACAAGTGGGTTAAGATCCATTATCATACTACTCTATTCCCTCTCCTTACTGGCATATCTTCTCTCTTCATAGCTTGGAATAACAATAAGAAGAGTGATCAATGATCCATCCAACTAACCCAAGTCTTCCCCCCCCCCCCCCATACACATGTAAAGGATCAATAATTGAATAAATTTTGGAAGGAAGGGATTGGGATTGCTCCGTATAGGCAAGAAGGGAGGAAATATATGGAATAAAGATGAGTGAGTCCTCTGGAAAGGAATGTCGGGATAACTAGCTCCTGGTATAGAAAGAATAGAGTGGAAGGTGTATTATTCCCTTTATATGATGGGATCAACAACCTGGTTCGATATTTCTTTCATCAACTCATTCTAGTCAATCTACCTAAGAATTACAACCCTCTCTTCCCCATTCATACATGTAGGGTAGCATTACAAGAGATAGGTCCGGTTAGGCTTTGGTTGAGTGATAAATCAATGGTGGCCTATTGGTTGAGTGATTTCATACCTTTCCTTAGTAGTTGAGTGTGCTAACACATCCTTGCTTTCCTAATATAAAGTGATGATAACCTAGCATATGGTGACAACAAATTCCCTTTAGAAACCTAGCATTACATCTCAATCCCTCTTATCTTTCTCTCTTACTGTTTAGTGTGAATAAGGTTCAAGTGGTGGATGTGTCGGGTTATTTAATTGACCAATATTCATAAGCAAAGGTGGTAGTGCCTCGACTACCTTCCTCACCAATCTCGAGGAGAGTATGTTTAGTGCAATCACAATATATATTTCATAATATCATTTAAATGTTTTTCTCCTATTAGGTTATAAATTTCCCTATATTTTTGTATATATAATACTTTTAGTGCTACCTATTTAACTTCTATTTAATTTTTAGAATTCCTTATTACCAATCCAACCATAAGTTTTTGTACCAATTGTTAGATGGTTAAAGACATTAAACTAAATTTTAAACTAAAAAACATTAAAAGGATTCAAATTACAATACAAATGTTGAATAAAAAACACATATTAAAATATGGAAATATTCAAGGTATCACATGTATCGGAAATATAAATATGTCCAAAGTTAAAAATTTGCAAGCCTTGTTTTGTTGAAAGAATAATGCTAAGTATTATTAAATCAAGATCATATTAATCGTACATGTACACCACAACTATTTATATAAAATAGTCATAAATGTGCATTCTTAATTTGTTTTATCTCTTTGGTTACATTAAGTAGCCCTTGTAAAATTTGGACCTTTTATCAAGGATTTAGGTATGCTTGACCAAAATTTATGGACAATGTCAGATCTCCATATCACCATACTAATTTTGGTGTTACATAATTTCAAGATGCTAGAAATTTGGGACCACATGTTCTTTGGTTGACCAATTCTTTTGGTCAAATTTGAATTTTTTTGTAGATAATGTCAGTGTTCATCTTATCACTCTAGAGACGATGTCTTTCAAGTCACTCTATCAACCAAGGAAAATGTTAATCTCTATCTTGTCACCTAGCCATGGAACCGGCATAATTGCCCTTTCAATTTTAAAAAGCCACATTTGTAAAGAAAATAACCAAGATAGAAACTTGGAAAACATATTTTATTGAAAAGACTTAGTTAAGAAATAACACCAAACATTATTAAATAAAAATCATATTAGTTGTGCATACATGTCACAACAATTTATATAAAATAATCGTAATCACATTTTCAATTTATGTAACTTGCTTGGTTACATTTAATTAAACTTGAAAATTTTGAACCTTTTACCAAAGATATAAGTAAGCTCAATCAAACTTTTTAGACTATGTCTGATCTCTATATCACAATATGGATATTTAGACTATGTCTCATCTTTATATCACCATATGGATATATCGTGTAGAGTTTTCAAAATGCTAGAAATTTGGAACCACATGTCTTTTGGTTGACTAAGACTTCGGGTTAACTTGAACAAATTCTTTATATGATGCCAATGTCCACATTTTCATAAAGACAATATCTTTCATGTCACTTTATTAACCTAAATCAAGTTTGTAACATTGAGTTTAAACCATGTTACAAATGAATTTATCAAATCGCATTTATAAATATAATAAACCTATATAAATAAATCAAAACAATCTATAATACACAATCAATAAATAAACACACACACACATTCCTCAAACTAAATTGATCATTATTACACACACATATTCCTCAAACTAAATTGATCATTATTAAAGGTTCAAAACCATTAAAAGATACACAAATCTACAATCAATATGAACATGAACTAACTATATATATATATATATATATATATATATATCTTGAGTGTCCCTAATGGTTAAGAGCATGTCTTTCCTCCTAAGAAATTACATGTTCAAAATCGGAGGAATTGAGTAGAGTATATATGCCTTTATAGACATAGAAATCAATTGTTAAATGATAAACAAATCTAACTTAATTACCAATAATTTTATCTATTTTTAATAAAACAACCTACACCACGACCAATATATACATCACTACCAATCTATACATAAAAACTTAATTTTTATTTATTTTTAATAAAACAACCTACACCACGACCAATATATACATAAAAACTTAATTTTTATTTATTTTTAATAAAACAACCTACACCACAACCAATATATACATAAAACATGTTAGATCATAGCATAAATAACACAGCGGATTCATACTCAGAGACTTAGATGGCAATAGCAGAGAATAATTCAAATTCTTACCAGTCCCAAACTTCTTCAGGGATACTACCATCCAAGGCTGTAGTTGGAGATCTATTTATGAGGTAGCAAGTGGTCCTCACTGCTTCAGCCCAAAAATTCTTCTCCAAACCGAAATTGGACAAAATACTTTGCACCTTTTCCATAATGGTGCGATTCATCCTTTTTGTGACACCATTCTGTTGAGAAGTACCAAGCACAGTCTTCTCATGCTTTATGCCAAACCTGTTACAATATTCCTTAAATGCATTTGAGCAATATTTTCCACCATTATCTGTTCTTAAACACTTCAACAATTTGTTAGTCTCTCTTTCAACAGCAACATGGAATTTGAAATATTCCAAACACTTCACTTTTATTTTTCATAGGATACACCCAAACCTTCCTGGATGCATCATCTATAAATGTTACAAAATATGATGCTCCTCCTAATGATTTGATGTTAATAGGCCCAAACCCATTTGAGTGTACCAATTCTAACACATTTTTCTTTCTGTCATGGCAACCTCTAAGGAATGAAACCCTTCTTTGTCTACCATATATACAATGCTCACAAAGATCAAGATTGTAGGATTTCAAACCTGGCAATAAATTTTTACCAACAAGGATTTTTAAGCCCTTCTCGCTCATGTGACCCAAATGCTTATGCCACAGAGCTGTTGAATTTCTTTCTTTTGTGACAGCAACTAAATTTGATTTTCCTATCAGTGTCTTCAATGTGTATAATGTTCCCATCTTGGGTCCTTTGGCCACGACCAATGCACCTTTGCTAATTTTCCAGCCTCCTTTTCCAAAGCTTGTCGAATAGCCTTCATCATCCAGTCGTCCCATAGATATTAAACTCATGCGCATTTATGGTACATGCCTGACCTATTTCAACAATATATCTTGTCCATCTTTCATCTTGACCTGGACATATCCCACTCCAACAATACTACAAAAATGAGTATTCCCCAAATGCACTCTACCATAATTACCAGGATTATATGAAACAAAACTATCTTTGCATGGGATTACATGGTGAGATGCTCCAGAGTCAAGGATCCATTCAAAGCTACTACTATATGTATATACACATGCATTCTCTACTGAAACAATAAACAACACATCACCATTTGTGGCTACAGTAGTAGTCTCACCTTCATTTGTGCTGGATGACTTGTGATTTGTACTAGACGATCTGTGATCCTTTTGTCCTTTCTTTTGGAATCAACATTCTTTCTTCATATGCCCGGGTTTGCCACAATGAAAGCAGATGATTCTGCCTCTCCTTGATTTTGACCGGCCTCTCGATCTTGATCGCCCTTGTCGGCCTCGATCCATTTTCCTACCACGATCAAATAGAGCTAGAGCCTCTCCTCCCTAGTTTTCCGCAATTGACTTGCATTGTAGCTCTTCATTCATTAAACTTCTGCTAACATCATCAAACTTCAGGGTCCCTGTATTTTCTGGAGTGCTCATAGCTACAATTAAATTTTCCCAATTGTCTGGCATAGAACACATCAGCAATATAGCTCTAATTTCATAATCTAAAATGATTTTAACACAGACAAGTTGATTAGTAATAATATTAAATGCATTCAAGTGCTCAACAACTGAAGCACCCTCCTTCATTTTGAGATCATAAAGCTTCTTTATCAAGAACACTTTTTTGATGCCGTGTTCTTCTCATATAGATCATGGAGCTTCTTCCATAATCCTTTTGTTGTCTTTTCTCCAGACACATTGAAATAAACATTCTTTGCTAAATATTGGCGGATTGTTGCAATCGCCTTTCTATCTAGCTTATTCCACTCTTCATTTGTCATCAATGAGGGTTTCTTTGTTGTGCCCTCAATCGACAAATACTGATCCTTTAAAATCAATATATCCTTCATCTGTGATTTAGCCCTGCTCAACTTCTCCATATGTGTAACTGTTGTCTCAATTTTCAATCAAATTCACGCCCTAAAACACAAAATCTCCACTTAAAAATAAAACTTTAATTATTACTCTTTAAAGTTTAGTAATAATGATCTTCCTCCTTTTAAAGTACCATTTTCAAAATTCCTACTTTTTAAAATATACTTTTCAAAATTCCAACATATAATTATATATGATTCATAATAAATATAAAAACATATATAATGTTTTAACCTTTTCACATTTCACACATACATTGGTTGGTTTGAGAAAAACTTGACGTATACGTGCAAGCTTGATGTAAAAAAAATTACGAACACCACGTTTCAAACTCTAGCAACACGTTTCAACATAGATCCACAACCTTGTTTTTCATGCAACAACTGCCTTTTAGTTCCAGCCTTCCTCAGCTATTTCATGGACATATCCTTCAACAGCTCTAGGGTAACAACCAACATTTTAACAAACACTGTCAGAGTAAGGCTCAACTATTCATGGACATATCCTTCAACAGCTCTAGGGTAACAACCAACATTTTAACAAACACTGTCAGAGTAAGGCAATGGCACTAAGTGGCTTGCACAGTGGATATTCGACCCTAGCTATGATATTAGTTGTTAGATCAGAGCATACGTAACAAACAACATATTTATACCCAGAGACTTAGATGGCAATAGGAGAGAATAATTCAATAGAGACAAACAAATGGAGAAACAACAAGATTATATTTATACCCAGAGACTTAGATGGCAATAGGAGAGAATAATTCAATAGAGACAAACAAATGGAGAAACAACAAGATTACTCAATCAAAAACAGTGGAATAGATAAAACAATCACTAGAGAACAGAAATCACTTTGCATTACATAAGAGGTTTGGGCCTTGAATTGCTTTCCTTGGCTAGAGAAATTACAAATTTACAAAGACAGAAGAAAGATTAATTATCAATATTTTTATTTATTTTTAATAAAGCAACCTACACCACGACCAATATATACATCACTACCAATATATACATAAAAACTTAACAATCCACTGTTAAAAGATTGACCATCTAACCTAATTATCAACCATTTTTATTTTTTTAGTAAAACAACCTACACCACAACCAATATATACATAAAACAGTATATACATAAAATGATGCACACATTAATTCAATGTTACGTAAAGAATGCTAAGTATATAATGGATTTATATATACATTTTCATAAATCTTTATCCATGAATACCAAAACAACCTGCACCACAACCAATATATACCTAAAACAGTATATACATAAAAGTTGCACACATTAATTCAATGTTACATCAAGAATGCTAAGTATATAATGGCTTTATATATACATTTTACCATATCATAAACCTATTATATAGGTATATTCCTTTGTAAATTAATTCCTCGATCTAAATTGATTATCACTGAGGATTCAAAAACTGTTAGAGAACCAGCAATCCATCAATGAAAACAATCTATTAATAAGTTTTTAGTAAAGATAATAATATAAAATTCGCATGATGTGTATGAAACACGCGGTTTTGCAATGTGTAAATATAGGGACATTTTTGTTCTTCAAGGAAACAAATACATAGTGGCAAAATAAACACAGCCCCACTGACACCAATATCTTAGTATTAACTAAAAGTCTCCACACACAGAAGCAGCACTGTCTTTTCAATAAGAGTTTTAACTTGCTTCTTTTTATTTATGCAATTCTTAGTCAATGCAGTTAACATATATGTATTTAAGCTAAAGTCGAGCCTGTTACTGAATAATTCGGTTGTGCACTAACGTAACTTTGGATTGCTAGGAAACCCTTTTCCTTACGCTGATTGTATACCCATTTTTAAAGAGAACAAGAGGAGACCTTATGATCTCTCCTTCGCATCTGTCCCAACTGCAAAAATTCATCACCGGTGATCTCGTTATATTTAATTCCAATTCCTGGAAACTAAAGATTTGCTGAATCAAATTATATTTAATTCCAATTCCTGGAAAGTTGAAACTAAAGATTTGCTGAATCAAATGAAAATGCCTATACCCACCTAAAATTTGTAACCAGATGATGCAGAAATACTGCCATTTCCAATTTGGCTAGTTCGGCTCCTACGCAATACCTCGACCCCCCTCCAAACACTTGAAGGTGCTTCTCCTCGGCCATGTTCTCCTGTTGACGATGCACTCGTTTATGTCAGTTCTGGTAAAACACGAGTCACACCAGAAATATTATCATTTAAATGTCACTTACTTGCCATCTCCATGGATTGAAACACGAAGGCTCGGGGAAGATGGCTGGATCATGGCTTACAGCAGTTGTGCACGCAACGACCTTCCACCCCTTGGGAATTCGGTATCCTGCTTAATCAATGTGGCAGCTCAGTTCAGTTTCGGCTAAATCAACCATTCATAAAATATAAAATAATGTATGTCATATAACTAACGTGGTGGTGGTGGAGGATATACTATGGATTGTAAACCAAAATACCATATTACTAAGAAATTTAAATATACTATTGATTCTAACGCAAAACACCAAAACTATAATTTTTAACTGCGACTTTTTTTTCAAACTTCAAAAAATTGAATTGACTTTGTACTATTCTACCTTTGATTTCTGTGTCCTGTACACATTCTCGAAACAAAAAGGGTCCTACGTTTGACAGGCGCAATGTCTCTTTTATCACCTGTTTCAACGCACACAGAGGTTAGGAGGAACTTTTCAATATGCCAGTGAACCTCAACTAAATCTGAGATGGTTAGGATCTAAAGATCATTACACTTCGTGTAAATTCCATGGATTTGTAGTCCTCCCAGTTCAACATCTTTTCCTGTTTCTGCTTTTTAGCGAGAAGGATAGCTTCGTGTTCTCTCTGCACAATATACAATTTAAAAAGGTTATTTTGATCCAGGCGTATAATCCATACAGTTTTCTTGTTTACAAAATTATTTTTTTTATATATGAATTGTAACGGTAAAATTAATATAAATTTGTCAAAAAATTCCACATCTATAAAGATGCAAACTTTATATTAACTATCTTTTAGAAAATTATGCTTCAAATTTTTTATCAGTCCATATTAAATTAGGTCTGCACATCCTAGAGTGAATTAGATCCACACTATTATGATATTTGCAATAATAATAGACAGGACTGATGAGACTGAAACAAAATTTGGAACTTACCCTCAGTTGTTGAAGAGCTTTGGGATTCTCTGTGAGATACTGAACAGCCATGGTCATTGCGATGGAAGTGGTGTCATATCCTGCCAAGAGAAATGCAAAGAGGAAATCGACGATGACATGATCGCTAAACTCCTCGTCGTCATGATCTGCTTGATACTCCAGCACTTTATCCAGGAAGTCCGTGTTGACAGACCTTCTTCCCAGCCTTTTTCTCTCAGAAATAATATTTGTTAGAGTCTTGGTCACATGATCTCGGCCCTGCAATATTACTTGAAGTATTAAAACTGCAAATTTTTTAGATAACTATAAATATTGTTAGATATTCATAATATAGTGATGGCCAAATAAATATTTATTTACTTGCAACTAAATTATATTTCCTATTTCAATAGTAACATGTTAGAAATAAATGAAATCAGAACTGTAAATATAGATTTGATTTTTCAAATAATATTTCTTATTTCAATAGGAACATGTTAGATATAAATGAAATCAGAACTGTAAATATAGTTTTGATTTTTCAAATGATTTATAGATTTTGTACATTATTTAACTTCTTTTTCGAACTGGTTTAGGTTGTGGGTGTGACCTTCAAACACTTCGTGTAAGTAGTGCCAGGAAGCTTAATTGGCAGCGCGCAGAGTCCTGACATAAAATCTGCAAACCTCTGCATGAGTATCTTCGATTCTGCAGTCTCCGAGTCAAAACCAATGAGCCGATTCATCAACATGATAAATGTCATCTGCCCAAAACAATGAAATCCAGAATGAGCTATGGTGTTATCCAAGCACTAGGAATTCAAGAACAATAGAAACTGAAAATATTCTATACGTTTATTGCAGATTTCAGAAATATCTCAAAATCAAAATCAAAATCAGATGGTTAGGGAAAAAGTCGAATAATTGACTTCTTTCTCTACAGTTAGATTCTAGAATATTCCCTAATTGCATAAAAAAATCTGCTACCAACCTGATTCAGAATCTACATAGGTTTATTGCAAATTTTGCAATATTTTAGAAATGAGACTTCATGAAACAAAGTCATACTTTGCATTAAATTTCCAAAATATTCTCAAACAAAACATTACATTACATTTCCAAAATATTGCAATAGCCAAAAGCACTAATACTTACGTTGGCAGCTTCGTCCTTTAAGTTTATAACGCTACCGTCCTCCCATCTGCTAAGGTTTCTAATAACTTGCGTCTCCACATCTGGCAACAATCTGTCCTTGAGATTTTCAAAGCCCACTAGATTTAAGCTCAGCTGGCGAAGCGTTTTGTGCATGGATCCGTGAGTTTGGAGAATGTTGTACTTCCCTACAATGTTCACAAAGCCAGCCGGATAAGCGCATTTAAACAGTCGTCCTTCATTTTGGAAAACGAACTGGTTGCTTTCTGCAGTCGTCGTTATGATAGTAGGTTGCCCAAATATGTTTGTCTTGAATACGTGTCCATACCTGCTCAGTTCATTTGGCAAGTCAGGTCAAATTCAAAACTATATTATGCTTTGTCATTCATATATACCACAAAAAGGCAATCATCGCTAAGATTTTTTTTATTGCGTTCACTGTACCAATCTGGTACAATATCGAGTTACTGAGAATCATGGTTTTTTGTGCTTCATTATACTAATTTGATACTAGTTAGTTATATGGGCCAATAACATTTATTTGTCATTCAAAGGAATCAAAGTGGATAATAGTATTATAAACAAACATGCCATATTATAAAATTTTAACACAAATAGAAAGGAGAAATTAAAATAGATAATAGTATTATAAACAAACATGTCATACTATAAAATTTTAACTCAAATAAAAAGAAGAAAACAGAGGGTACCCATCACACAATTTAAATATAAAAAAAAAAAAGTCCCACCACACAACCTACACTCAACTTAACATTATCTATTGCCAAGTTGAAATCATGAATACACTCATTGGTTCCAACCTACTATTCATGATTCCTGCCCGTTGCCACCACTCATTATCTATATCCCATTGGTCTTCTGTCCGAAACTAACTATGAACTATAAATGAACAAGGTTAAAACTATGCATGGACTGGTTCGTTCCAACCTGCTCAATCATGGTTCCTGCTCTTTCAGAGTAAGCAATCATTAAAAATGCCCCAGAAGGAAGAATCATGATAATACTGAAACCATTGACATAGAAGTTCATACAACAATTCAGGGAGAGCAGAATTCAATGAACAAGATTAAAACCATGCATGGGCTGGTTGGTTCCAACCTGCCCAATCATGGTTCCTGCTCTTTCAGAGTAAGCAATCATTAAAAATGCCCAAGAAGGAAGAATCATGATAATACTGAAACTATTGACATAGAAGTTCATACAACAGTTCAGGGAGAGCAGAATTCATGGAGATGTCAAAAGCATTATTGATTGGGTTAGATATCACCTTTTTTTTCAACTTTTTTATTCTTTCCAATTGGATTGGGCGTATTAGGAAATTGGTTAACAGTTTTCAAAGCATAACTTACACCTACATTTACAAAAAACAGATTTACAAAAAACAGAATCAAGTAGCAGATCTCCTCTCAAAGAGGAGTATTCACTCTGATCTAGTTAAGTTTTTTTTGCAACTTACACAGATGGTAAACTCTTGAACTCCTGGTCCTTCTCCTCTTTGTAGTGTTCATGTTCTATGGGCTCAACATTCTGAGCTTATTTCAACTGTGTTACTCTTCATAGAATTTTATGCTCACTAGCTTCATCTTTTTGTAATTTTTGAACTATGCTCTACTGATTCAAAACTACTATATGGGGACATTTCTGTAACTCCCACAGACATATATGATTGTAAAACAGAAGATCAAAGATAGAAAGACTGACAAAAAATGAAAGATTGAAAAATGTAATAAAAGCTGAGAATGTACTCTCTTTTTGGATAATACTAAAGAAAGTTTTTTTTTTTTTTCTTCAAAAGAAAACCAATATGCTCTAAGCCCCTCCCTGAATTTTATTTAAGTTGATGGATCACCCTGCCCAAGCTGTAGAGTGCACCTAGTACAATAGACAGGAAATACTAAAAATCATTTTAATGCAATTTGAAGATATTTCTGTTATACCTTGACATCCTTTCATGAAGAAAAGGTCCAATGGTGGAGCTCTTGAAAGGAGTAACGTATTGCAAAGTCTCGCCAATGAAAGGCAATCCCATACTGCCAGGGGGGAGTGGTTTTTCTCCATTTCCTTGACAGCCATCACTCCTGTCTTTACAGAAAAGTGTAGAAAATACAAACCAAATTACAAAAGCAGCTGCGAATCCTACTAGTGCTTCTCCCCACATGTTTGCTTAGATCCTGCCTCTGCGATATTCTCGACTGCTCGCTTCTTCTCTCCAATAATCAATCTTGACTCTGCAGTTAGATGTGCTTTTGTTAGACAAACGGAGTGGCACGTCTTTATATAGAGCGAGCCTGGACTAAAAAATAAATAAATTAAGATCGTTACGTATAACGGTCAGTCTGTCAGTTGCTTGAGAAAAGAGGTTCAGAATCAAACGCGGAGTTGACTTTCGGAAACAGGATGGATCGTGTATTTTGCCTTCGGCTATAAAATACTGCAAAGTCTCTTCAGATAGTACTGATTTCGATTTGGAGTAAAAGTCGAAGCACTGGTGGAAGTCCATGAAGACTCGTGGAAAATCCAAATAGTTAATCCCTTCTTTTACAAACAATACCAAATTACTTCATCTGCAAGTTATTTTGCATTGAATTCTAAAGAATAGCAATAAAAACAACTGCATGCAAATATTCAGGGATTCTGTTAGATCTGGGCTTCATTTGTCTCAGTTTTTTCTCGGATCCTTATATTCGATAAAAACGCGTTCACTTATACAAGCAAATCTGAAATAATTATTATTTTCAGCTGTACCTTGAGGTCAAACTTTCCTAAGCAACTTTGGGCAGAAAATTAAGAGTATTGATATTCACTTTGTTTTTTAATTAAAAAAATACCTAAAATACCTTTTTGTTAGAAAATTTTACGGCAGCAGAAGAGAGGAGTCTGGTTTAGAATTCAGTTGCGGTAACGTAAGTTTTATGTTGCCGTAAGGATATCTCAACCACAAGTCTTAATGTTGGGGTAAGGATATCTCAACCACACATAACTTTAAATAATACATAGGAAATAACTCACAGCAAAATAGAGTAGAAACAAAAAAGTTGTGGTAAATTTAATCATGAAGGTTTAAAACTACATGGCAACATTACATACTTTGTATTATATCTGTAAAACTAGTTTTCACTTGTTCACCAATATTTCCTCTAAGGTTTTCTCCTTATTTCTCTAACTCTCCAATTATGCAAATGGATTTTGCGTTCATATTTATCTCAACATACAAATTTGACATTAATACATGACAGAACAAATAATTAATATGCCGCATGGGTGATTTTACATAGTAAATGGTTTTTTAAACTTGAAAGTGTTGTGGAGTGTGGGCAACATCGCACAGTGAATGTTTGCCCATACCTGTTTACCAAACTTCCCATACCTATTTACCAAACTTCATTAAATGCCTTAAACTCTTTGGTGTGTTGTAGAATGGTGAACAAAATCCCAAACGTGTAGTAGTTGATTGGGCAAGCATGGTGTTTGTCAGTGTGTTTAAGGCAGTGGTGGTTGAAATTATTATTTCCAACATTCTTGCTCTTGCCATTGAGGGATCCTCGAAGTAATTTTTTTATATAGACAACAAATATGTGATAACTGGAGAATTGAAATGGGGAAGCTAGGATTACAACAATTCGTCTTACCATTAGAAAAAAAATATAAATTAGAATTACCTAGTATAAATTTAGTTTAAATACTAATCTAATATGAGTTGAGAGTGATCTAATATCTAACTTTTTATTTGGGCTTATATAAGCAAAATTTCAACTTTTATACTGGACAAACAAAATTATACATCATAAAATTTTTAAGCTTAACATCATAGAGTTTTTAAACTTATAATACTTTAATTTTTAATTCTTATTTTCATTTTTTTTTTTTTATAATTTAAATTGGAGATTTTGATAATTTGAATGCGTTAAAAATAAATTAACATTCGTTCTAATAAAGTTTCGTGGTTACATTTTCTGTCCAAATATGAAAAACTGAAAATATAATTGAATTTCTCCACTTGTTCATTTACTCATGTGATCTTTTGATTTCCGTAGAGACAATCTTAAAACTGTACAACACTCATATGTATATATGATCCTATACAGCTTTTTCTCCTGAAAAAAATCTTAGGATAGTACAAACCTCAGAATTTTCCCCGCAAGATACTCGAAGAACGATTTACCTACAATGGCAATAACGGTGAGTTGGTCATGATACCGTGTATTTAAAAATGGAGTCTATTTCTGATGGGGTGCGTATTCTTCAAAGAAACGATTTGCCTAGAGTGATCGAATTGGTCAAGGCCGGCCAGTTGGTCATGACACCGTACTCTATTTGAAAATGGAATCTATTTTTAGTGGTGTGGATATTCTTCACTTTTTATTATAAACGGTCAAGCAATTCATTACAATTATTTTAATGGAACCAAATCAATCGAAAAACAAATTATTCTACGGATTCAAATTATATATTTTTTAACAAATTATGTTTCTATTTTGATTTCAGATTTCTGTGATTTATATTTTTATATAGATTAGTTTTTCTCTTAGAAACATGCAAATTGGATGTTCAAACAGTTGAATTTTATCAACTATATTTCTTTTCTGTATAAGGATATAATTATTGATTTAGACTTTGGCTATTTAAATTAGTTTTTCTCTTGAAAACCAGCGAATGGGATCGTTCAAATAGTTGAATTTTATCATCTATTTCTATTTAAATTATATTTTTTTTAACCGTGTTGAAATTGATCAGAATTCAATTGTCAAACCAGCGGTGATGACAACTATCTCTTGCTATCTGTAGATAGAGACTGATTCATTAAACCACCCCACTCACCCATGGTCCTTAAGGAGCAGGGTTTCACTCCTACCAGGGTTCTTGAATAATTAACTTATTTTCTTACTTCCCAAAAAAACTAACTCTTAACCAAGTAAAAACAAATTTAAAACAAACTTCAAACCCTATATATAAAAAATTCTTTAATAATATTTGAAGAAAAGTTGGCATTGTTCGCTCTCCCTCTTATCCCATATATCTATGGGAAAGCAAGCTTCCATACCCACCATCGCTATTACAACTGGTAAGATTTAGCTCTGCCAAAGTATTAATTACCATCCTAAAGTCGATTTAATTGATCAGGTTATAATTCTGGCAAGGCTTAATTTCATTATAACCAATATAGATCCATTTTAAATGCTGATCTAATATGAGCAAAGCAAGATTCAAGATATTATTTAAATGTTTTGTACAGTTATTTAAATTTTTTATTTAATTTTTAGGATATTATTTAAATGTTTTGTATAGTTATTTAATTTTTAGAGTTTTTAAATTTGTTTATTTTAACAGAAATGAGCAAAATTTCAACTTTGATGACAATAGACAAAATTACACATCATACTGAGCTTTAGAATAAACCTCTGGACTCAATTAAACAAAGTGTCAAGTAAAACAAAAAACACAACTATCATATTTAATGTATTATTATATTAAATTGTAAGTTATAAAATTTATAAATATGCAAATTAATTAATTTATATAGTATTTAATCTCTGTTATTAATAATTCAAAATTTAAAAAAGAAATCGATAGTGAAACTTAATGATTAAAATAAAAATTAAATGTCAACTCAAATTTATACAATAAACCAAATTCAACGTAACTTAAACATAACAACAAGATCTCACATTTCTTTAATATTAAAGCTAAATTCACATTTGTTTAATATTAAAGCTAAATTTAACTGAACCTATATTTGAAAACAAATATAAATCACGAGGTCAAGGTATAATAAACTATAGTGACAGCTACATTAACAACGCAAGGTGGCATGCGACCATGCGTTTACTTTGTCACGGGACCACACGCTTCCAGGCAGATTTAACAATATCTATTCCATTTCCTTGGGATTCTCAATCTGGAAGCACCGCTCTGTTTAGTTTGTCATGAAACCACACGCTACTATTACATTCTAATCGCATGATTGGGATTTCCGATGTATTTTTTTTTGTTTTCCCGTCGATAAAAACGCCCCCTCTAATATTAAATAAAGAAAGCACAATTACATAGTTTTGTTTCAAGATATACGTCAAAACTTAACCAAAAAAACCCAAACAGAAAATGACTCAGGTATGTTATGACATATTATTTTATTCATTGTTAAACGCACGCTTAGTTACAAAAGACAAAATAGAAATATAACAAATATCATATCTATGAAGTAGGAATAGCGCTAAAGTCATAGAGTAAGTCAGTCATGATATGCTTTTTTAGAGAGTAAGTTAGTTATGATGTTTTGCTCTGGGTAAATATGATTAAAATTAATGTGTTAGAATGATTTTATCAAGATATATATGCTTTTTATTTAATCTGTTAAGTTAGAAGGGGAGGTTGTAAATATGATAATCTCTTGATCTAATCTATGCATCTTTTAGAGTTCCCAAAAATATGTAGAGTGTTAATGTTGAGCCAACTAGTAGTGAATAACAGCCCTCTTCCACCCTGTTGTTGCAACTGGTACCACCCTCTCACCAAAAGTGATAATACTTGCCAGGTTCAGTAGCAATTAGTACACCACATCTGCATTGTCTAGTTTTACAAGCCCCATCAAAGAAATCCACCAAATACTCATTCCAGATGTCCTGCAAAATGAGTTGTCTAGATGTTTTAATATGATTCATGGGTCCTGTCTCAGAAAAGTAAGACACAATCCCCATGAGAGAGTATCTACTATCAATTTGTTTGCCTTCAAAAATCTTAATATTCCTACAAAGCCATATGCCCCAAATGATGAAGAAAGGCAGAGAACCAAATACTTGTTGTGACAAAAACCAATGTTTAAAACATGCCAACAATGAAATATGTTTCAAATCCTTGTCAATTTGAAGCACATTAAGGACCGAAATCCAAATTTCTGTGGCAACCGAGCAATTCAAAAAGAGATGATCAACATCTTTAGAATTTTTCTTGCACAACATACAAATACTTGGTCCAATGAAGCCTCTCCGAGCTAAATTCTTCTAGGTGAGTATTTTTTCATTCAAGACGAATCATCTGAAACATTTGAGCTTCAAGGGGAAATTCCATTTCCAAGATTTGTGATACCAGGAGAATTCCACTGTAGTATTAGTTGGGATGGAAATGGATTTGTAAATGTCTTTGGTCACAATTTGGTTCTTATGAACTTGTCCAACCCATCTCATGTTATCTATCTTATCTGAAATAAAAATGCCTGCACCCTCAATCTGTCTAATATAGAGAGTCCACTCTATAGCCAAAAGACCAGATAGATCAATGTCTTCTCTCAGAGCCAAGTTTGTAAATAAGGAGAGTGGGCTCGAAAAGAAGCAATATGAGATAAAAGAAAAATACATTTGTTGTGCAAGTGTTGAAGGAGTGGGAAACCACAAACAGTGTCCTATCCAAACTCAATTCTACTGCCATTACCAAACTCCCAACAAAGCCCCACAAATAGCCAATGCCTTTATCTCATCATACTACGCGTGATGTATGACTATGAGATGGGGATTTTTGCACCACCTTTAATCCAATCTTCATAGTCCTCATAGTCCAAATATTTACCTTTCATGATCTGAGGCCATATACCCCTACCTGAGAGTCCTCTCCACAAAATTTTGCATATGAGAGCCCTATTAAAAATAAAGTATCCTCGATCCCCCACCCCCCTTGATCAACAACTTTGGTTAAAAGAGACAACCCCTACCCCCTTGATCAACAACTTTGGTTAAAAGAGACAATCCAACAAGATGAATCTCACATGATTGCTCTTTTTCGGAGCAAAGAAATCTAACCAGAATTGCATCAATTTTATGTATGATCTCCATTGGCAACATATAGAGATGTATCCAATATACAGACTGAAGGACAACTTTGATAAGAATGAGCCTACTGCATATGATTTTAGCCTTCCCACCACCGTTTTACTTGTCTAGAAAAACACCTTTAGTATTTAACATTTGAATACGAGTTGTTTTTAGTGAGGCTTAATTGGAAGCTTTTCTAGTGGATTTGTTTTTGGGTCTAGATCTCTAAGATCTTGCTGAGATTTATTGACATCACAACCTTTTTTTTTGATGGTAAGCCCACAATCCAAGTCCCTAAGGGTTTCAAGGGCATGATCTCTGTATATACAGTGACACCACACGAAAAAAAACCTCTTTTTGAAATATCACATGTTTTAAGTAAATTATTGAGTAATATTATTAAATTAAATATTTTCTTATTGTTTTAATTATGTTTGTAATATAAAAATAAAGTAGTATCAAACCAACAAATGAAAAAAAAAAAATCTATATAAAAAAAATGGTTAATATTTATGGCTAATACTTCACTCTACACTATCCTTTCATAATCCTTCAAATCAATGAAATTCTTAATCCAATTTTAGCAATTTACTTTAATTGAGAAGAGGCCCAAGAATAACCATGACGTTGGATGTTGGATTTTATGAGGGGTTTCTCTCTAATATAATGATAACATGGATTTTTCTTTAATCCCTAAAATATAATCCTAACATGAAATTTATTTTCACTCTATATTATAAGGCAGAATGCTTTTAATTATCATTTTTTCTTTTAATTCTCATCATCAATTAAAAAATTAAAACCATCCCAAATACATGACCACTACTACTTATCAAAAAATAAGGGTGACCACTATTATAAAAAACGAAACGGGTTGAGATCAAATGGGATCGTTCTTTATCACGACGGGAACGGCCGACCACAGCATTTCTCCAACTGAATTTGCGAACATGCACTAATCGGCTGACACGCCTCTGGTCAACCGCGCATTAGTGGATTGAAATATCAAAAGGTCAGCTCCATAAATTTTTATTTAATTCGATTGTATGTCATCCTGCGCATGACAACGGAAGTCCTCTCCCGCCCGGCGATACACCAGAAAGCAAAGTCTCATTCCATATTTTCATAATTGTAATATAAATTCAATAAACTGAAGTGACGGTTGTGTCAGTTTTTTAACCGGAGAAATTTTTCCTTTTCTGTCTCCTTCTTTTTTTTAATATCAATTTACTGATACACTGGAATGATGTCGGTGTTAATTTTTTTTGTTTTTTTTCTTGAAAAAAATTGTGATATCTTTTAGATAATTTAAATTTCTTTTTAATAATAAATTATAATTAATATATTAAAGTAATATTTTTTCGTCTGTTTATTTAATTATTTTAAAATTAATTAATAATTAAGTTTTAAAGCAATCGTGAAATTAAAAATGGAATTTAGAAACCAACCTGTTATAAAAATAGTTAATATTTTATTAGTTCTACTTTTATACGTAAATTATTGGGTAGAGATGTTATTGATATTAAAAATAAATTATCATAAAAAACATAGCATTTTTATTCACAAATAAATAGTTTTATGTTCATATCAAGCAACATAATTTTATATAAAATATTAGAGATGTGTGTTGACTATAAATAAAATATTTCAACTTCTATTTTAAATAAAACCTCCACTTTAAATAAAATAATTCAATGTCAACTTGATACATATAGAAAAAATGTATAATTCAATACCAACTTAATATGTATAGAAAACAATAATTGAAGGAGGAATTTTTCAATATAATTTATTCAATTCTTAATATGAATTTGATATGCAAATTTGAAAAATATTGTAATTGAAAATTAGGAAAAAAAAATGTTATGGTTAAAACTTTTCATGTAGTACAACTATTTTATAATTTAATCTAATCCATGTGCCAAAGGAAATTTCAAAGGGTTGAAACCATTTATGGCATTAAAAATTCTATTTAAATAATGAAATGAAACATTTTATTGGTTTGCTATTCAAATTAAAGGAGATATGTAATTCTTTTCTTTCCATTTTCTAATTATATATATGATAGTATATTATATATAATTATATATGTGTTAACCATTCTGAATCTCATATGTATGAATACGAGAGAGATCAAATCTCTGAGGTCAAATCGCCCTTCCTTTGTACTCAAAAATGTTAAAAGATGTTTAGCTTAAAAGATTTAATCTCTCTCAGTGCTTTGATAGATACAAGATTAAAATGGATTTACATTAGTGTTAAAATTCTCTCTCTCTCTCTCTCTCACACACACACACATAATGAACTGATTTAATTTTATTTTTAATATAGTTTAATATAGATTTAGAAGCCCCAAGGGATAGCTCAATTGATCAATTTCTCATTGCTAAGTACCTTTCCAATTGGGAGGTCACGGGGCCAAATCTCCTTGACACCCTTAGGGTTAGGCCCGATGAGATAAGTCGATGCGTAGATCCCATTGGGTGGATCTACCCAGATTATTACCCGTGGATGTAGCCCTTGGGGTTAGGCCCGACGAGTTAAGTCGATGGGCAGATCCCTTCGGGTGGATCTACCCAGATTATTACTAGTGAATGTAGTGGCCACTAAGTGACTGAGGGGTAGATCCCTTCAGGTGGATCTACCCGGATTATTACCCGTGGATGTAGTGGCCACTCAATGACCGATGGGTAGATCCCTTCGGGTGGATCTACCCGGATTATTACCAGTGAATGTAGTGGCCACTAAGTGACCGATGGGTAGATCCCTTCAGGTGGATCTACCCGAATTATTACCCGTGGATGTAGTGGCCACTCAATGACCGATGGGTAGATCCCTTCGGGTGGATCTACTAGGATTATTACTCGTGGATGTAGTGGCCACTCAGTGACCATGAACCAAAGCTAAAAAAAATATAGAGTTAGAATGAGAGGTTAGAGTGAGAGGCATTGCAAAAGTAAATGCAAAATTGTTGTTTTGCAAGAAAATGTTGATGAGTACTTGTTACTATGCCCATCTATATTTATCATCCATTAATATAGATTTAGAGTGAGAGGCATTGCAAAAGTAAATGCATAATTGTCGTTTTGCAAGAAAATGTTGATGAGTACTTGTTCCTATGCCTATCTATATTTATCATTGATTACAAATTATGTTTGTGTTAGTTTGATAATAGTTTTATAATAAAATGAATTTGATGTAAGATTCCTTTTAGGATTAGGTTATTAAATATTCTATAGGCTTATCAAACTTTTGGTCCACATTTTCATTGTAGGGATGTAATCAAAGTGCTTTATAGCTATGTATGCTGGAAAATATTCGAAGTACAGCGAGAATACAATTTACATTTAAAACATAAGGATTTATAGTATAATCATACTACTATATAGTATATATATATATATAATATAAAAGATATTTATATATATATATATATAAGACGATTGAAGAGTCAATAAAATCTATTTAGGGAAATCTTTACAAGAATTAGAAAATTTTTATATTAGAAATCTGTGTGAACCACACTAGTCTCTAATATGCATTTTGTAAAATGTTTGGTGATATTTTTAATAAAAATATTTAGATGTCATCATTTTATATTACTCTATATAAAATCTTGTCTATTTTCAAGGTAAAATAATTTTATACCATAAAATTTGGGCAAATCCTTTTAGAAAAAAGGGAAAATTGATGAATTTATATTTTGTAAAAAGCATGGAAAATTATCCCACACAAATATTAGCCCCTAAAATTTTCTTTGATTTTTTAAAATGGAGAGTTTATAATCAAGTTTCTTAATGTGTAAATTTTTTAATTATTTAATATAAACAAGCCTAGATCCATCTTAACCCCGAATCTATTAAGGGCCTAGAGGGATCAAATCTCTAGAGATGCAAACCTCTTTTTTGAGTGCAAAAATTGAGGAAAGGTTTACACATTAAGAGATTTGATCCCTCTTTGTGCTTGATAGATCTAGTGTTAATATGGATCTAAGTTGGTTTCAGTCATGCACGGTCACACACAATTTGTTGAACATCTAATTATTCTAATCATTTTAAATATGCGAAATATGTCTAAGATTAATCTAGCCATTTTAAGTTTAAATTTACTTAGTTACCTTAGTTTATTGAGATGATAGAGACTATTAATAACTTAAATGTTGAAAAAAGATGAAATAACAAATTTGAATGCAAAGTGACAATGTAATAGTATTGAAATGGGAAAATTTGAATAATAAGAATGTAGTCAATAATTAAAAATAGTCTTCATTGTGATCAATCTCAAATTATTTTCTTCTACTATTCTTATTGTCATGCCTATTAATTTTGTCATCTTTTCATATCGATCATATGAAAGGGTGGTTGAAATCATAGATCATTCATATCTTTACCTCGAGCTATTGTAATAAACATCATACCTTGTCTCCAATATTAATAGTATCTTTCTCCAATGTCAATCATTGTGACTTGTGGAGTGTTAAACCCTAAGTAAGTTTCAATATTAGTTTTTTTCTATCACATCATTTGAATGCAGAGTGACCAATAATGTGGAATGATGGAAAATGGTAATAATAAGAATGTAGTCAATTACAAATAGTTTATAGTTTCAAGAAGGAAACATTTCAGACAAGTGAATATTTTATCTAAGATGACAACTCAACTGTTTTATTTATGGTTGAATCATTGAAACACATAAATCAATGCATGTAGTCAATAATTTTCTGTGCTTATGCTGAAATCAATGCACAAGTTATTAATCTAATTACTTTGAAATCAATGTACATCATGTATTTAATTACATCGAATATGAAACCAGCATCTGCATTGAAATCAATGCATCTAGTACAAGAAATCAAATAGGATTAGAAATCAACATGTACACTGAAACCAATGCACCTAATGCAAGAAATAAAATATGATTAGAAATCAACATCTAAAATCAATGCATCTAATGCAAGAAATAAAATATTATTAGAATTTAACATCTACACTAGAAATAATGCATCTT